>JAFBMS010001135.1:0-46973 GCA_019788955.1 Albula glossodonta | reverse complement strand
AATCCGTCCTGTGTATTTGTTGCAATGTGCAGTGGCATTTTAATGTCACACCAGGCTACAGCAGCTGTGTCTCATTGTTTTGTGTTTCTGAATTACCCAACACAGCAGTGCTGACACCTCTTAACTGCACAAACGGGAGATGGCATCACAACTGTATTTTTAGTTTTTCCATTTCTGTTTATAATGAGTTCAAATGCTTTTCCTCACATAATACCTCACTCTCACTGTACCTCATTATTCACACACCATTCCTTTTTGTCCTCTTCTCAGAAATACAGGATCTCCATCCACAGCGAGGGACAGTCCTGGAATGTCGTCAGGTGCTATAAGGACTTCCTGTATCTGTCCCACACGGTAAGAAGACTTCCTGTATCTGTTGACCACAGTGAGTCACAAAATAACATTAAAGTTCTCATACTAGGATTTCACATTTGAAATCAGAGTATTACGAGCTCAGACACAATTTCAAGGTGTTTTCTTTGTTATTAACGTTGTTATCAATAAAGGGCTCAAAATGAGCTTTGGACTTTCCATGTAATTTCACATCCTCAAATTAAGGGCCCATCATTACGCCGGTTCCTGTTGGCAAATCTCCTCATACTGATCGACCCGTGTTGAGTCCTAAGTGTAGTAAACTCAGTTTCTGCTCAGTTCAGCTCATAACTACACTTACAGTGTTTATACTGTTGCGTCTGTTTTGAGTTTGCAAGCTTGTAGCTATGGTGGCCTTCGTTCGTACATTGATAAAGCTACATTCTGAGTTAGCTACACTGCTAAAGCTACAGCCTGAGTTACTTACTTTAATGAAGCTACTGGCTGAGTTAGCCAGTGCTGGTCCTGTGAGCATGGAGAAATTCTGTACATCATTAGTCAGTGGGTGTATTGTAATTGCAATCCTGACTTAGGGTTTGTATATATATATATATATATGTGTGTGCGGGGATGGTTTATGAAGGGTTAGGGTTAGGGTTTGTATATATATATATATATATGTGTGTGCGGGGATGGTTTATGAAGGGTTAGGGTTAGGGTTTGTATATATATATATATGTGTGTGTGCGGGGATGGTTTATGAAGGGTTAGGGTTAGGGTTTGTATATATATATATATATGTGTGTGCGGGGATGGTTTATGAAGGGTTAGGGTTAGGGTTTGTATATATATATATATATATATGTGTGTGCGGGGGTGGTTTATGAAGGGTTAGGGTGAGGGTTTGTATATATATATATATATATATATATATATATATATATATGTGTGCGGGGATGGTTTATGAAGGGTTAGGGTTAGGGTTTGTATATATATATATATATGTGTGTGCGGGGATGGTTTATGAAGGGTTAGGGTTAGGGTTTGTATATATATATATATATATATGTGTGTGCGGGGATGGTTTATGAAGGGTTAGGGTTAGGGTTTGTATATATATATATATGTGTGTGCGGGGATGGTTTATGAAGGGTTAGGGTTAGGGTTTGTATATATATATATATATATATGTGTGTGCGGGGATGGTTTATGAAGGGTTAGGGTTAGGGTTTGTATATATATATATATATATATATATATGTGTGTGCGGGGATGGTTTATGAAGGGTTAGGGTTAGGGTTTGTATATATATATATATGTGTGTGTGCGGGGATGGTTTATGAAGGGTTAGGGTGAGGGTTTGTATATATATATATATATATGTGTGTGCGGGGATGGTTTATGAAGGGTTAGGGTTAGGGTTTGTATATATATATATATATATATATATATGTGTGTGTGCGGGGATGGTTTATGAAGGGTTAGGGTTAGGGTTTGTATATATATATATATATGTATGTGTGGGGGGGGGGTGTGGGGGGGTAGGGTTAGGGTTTGTATATATATATATATATATATGTGTGTGCGGGGATGGTTTATGAAGGGTTAGGGTTAGGGTTTGTATATATATATATATATACATTGTGTGTGTGCGGGGATGGTTTATGAAGGGTTAGGGTTAGGGTTTTGTATATATATATATATATATGTGTTGTGTGCGGGGATGGTTTATGAAGGGTTAGGGTTAGGGTTTGTATATATATATATATATATGTGTGTGTGCGGGGATGGTTTATGAAGGGTTAGGGTTAGGGTTTGTATATATATATATATATGTGTGTGTGCGGGGATGGTTTATGAAGGGTTAGGGTTAGGGTTTGTATATATATATATATATGTGTGTGCGGGGATGGTTTATGAAGGGTTAGGGTTAGGGTTTGTATATATATATATATATATGTGTGTGTGCGGGGATGGTTTATGAAGGGTTAGGGTTAGGGTTTGTATATATATATATATATATGTGTGTGTGCGGGGATGGTTTATGAAGGGTTAGGGTTAGGGTTTTGTATATATATACATGTGTGTGTGTGCGGGGATGGTTTATGAAGGGTTAGGGTTAGGGTTTGTATATATATATATATATATGTGTGTGCGGGGATGGTTTATGAAGGGTTAGGGTTTGGGTTTGTATATATATATATATATATATATGTGTGTGCGGGGATGGTTTATGAAGGGTTAGGGTTAGGGTTTGTATATATATATATATATGTGTGCGGGGATGGTTTATGAAGGGTTAGGGTTAGGGTTTGTATATATATATATATATATGTGTGTGTGCGGGGATGGTTTATGAAGGGTTAGGGTTAGGGTTTGTATATATATATATATATATGTGTGTGCGGGGATGGTTTATGAAGGGTTAGGGTTAGGGTTTGTATATATATATGTATATATATGTGTGTGCGGGGATGGTTTATGAAGGCTACCAATATGTTGTGAGTGTCAGCTTTTCTCACTGACATTATGTCCATGGGACAGAACTGTGTGTCAGAGCCAATGGTGTGCACAGACTGGGGTGGAAGATTACACAGGGCACCACAAAACATGTTGCATTCTTACCAGATTGGTTTGTGTTAAACTTCTCCATTAACATTGACAGTGTTTCATTTGTATTACACACTTAATTAACACTGAAACTGATTGATTTTTATTATTCATCTTAATTAACAGCTCTGAGGGTCTATCAGAGAGCAGGTCTGTAGGTCTATCAGGGAGCAGGTCTGTAGGTGTATCAGAGAGCAGCTCTGTGGGTCTATCAGAGAGCAGGTCTGTGGGTCTATCAGAGAGCAGGTCTGTAGGTGTATCAGAGAGCAGGTCTGTGGGTGTATCAGAGAGCAGCTCTGTGGGTCTATCAGAGAGCAGGTCTGTAGGTGTATCAGAGAGCAGCTCTGTGGGTCTATCAGAGAGCAGGTCTGTAGGTGTATCAGAGAGCAGCTCTGTGGGTCTTTCAGAGAGCAGGTCTGTAGGTGTATCAGAGAGCAGCTCTGTGGGTCTATCAGAGAGCAGGTCTGTAGGTCTATCAGAGAGCAGGTATGTAGGTCTATCAGAGAGCAGCTCTGTGGGTGTATCAGAGAGCAGCTCTGTAGGTGTATCAGAGAGCAGTTCTGTGGGTCTATCAGAGAGCAGGTCTGTAGGTCTATCAGAGAGCAGGATGTGGGTCTATCAGAGAGCAGGTCTGTAGGTGTATCAGAGAGCAGGTCTGTGGGTCTATCAGAGAGCAGGTCTGTAGGTGTATCAGAGAACAGGTCTGAGGGCTCTAACAAATGTCTTTAATGTAATGTAATGCAATGAGCTGGTTTATCTTAACCAAACAACCTAAAAAATGTTTTCACTAGGCCTTTATTGGAGATAGGCGTTGATGAGAGACTAGGCATTTGGAGGAACTGTAATGGTGTTAGTATTACATTTACAAGAGTGATCCCTGATGTCTTATGCTCTTACTGTCAGATGAAGAAGAAGTTTCCAGACATTTCCAAGCTGCATGTGCCCAGGAGAAAGCAGTTCAGAGAGAACTACACAGCAGGTGAGTCACAGGAAACTGACACCTCTGAACCATACAGAATCATACCGAACCCTGCTGAACATTGCTGAAGCCCTCTGGCTCTCAAATAGATAGACAGATACATACGCATACACAACCAGGAGGAACACATGCATGACCTGGATGGAAACTGCATTGTTCCTGGGTCTGACTTTCTGCCAGAGCCTTCATTCTGTCACCTCAGTGGGAGATTTGGTGAAGACTTGCAGCTGAGTCCCTCAAGGTGTCCTGTGGCAGGTTTTGTGGGATATGGAGTGTCAAGTCACTCCTGCAAGCAGCTGAGCCCCTGTGCACCTGGAGTGAGAGCTGCTGTTCTCATCCTCTGGGCAGAGCAAACCTCTTTTAATGTGGGCCATGAGATAAGGGATCCTGTTTGTGGTATTCACACAGCCAGGAGGAAGTGTGTCCAGAATGGGAATGCATGGGTGGCATAGCCGCTGTTTGCCGATGATGTAACCCTTTCACCTCATCGCACTGTGATTTCCAATGCATATTAAAATGGTTTGCAATATGCAACGGGGAGATTAAATGCTGCTATGGGTCTTAGTTACGAGTCAGGGTGAAAGGAAAAGTGAGTCTGACAATCAGTTTGGTGCAGTGGCAGCAGTGGCTGCAGTAATGAGGGCTACGTCTGTAGAATGGGAGATGAGACAAAGGGAGAAGCTTTTGGTTTATGGATGAGGTTTGGGCTTTTGGAGGGTGATAAAGATGCCAGCTGGATGCTGGGAGGTGTACCTGGCATGGCCAGCTGGGATACGGGCACCTAGTGAGCCCTGGGAGGAGCTGGAGGAAGCTGCTGGGGACAGGTACATCAGGTTTTGCCACTGTGACCCTGATTCTGGACCAAGTGGATTTTGAAAATAGATGGTTGGATGTGTGTGAGAAAAGGAGACAGTGTATGTTTGTGTGAAACATCAGTGCCTGTGTGTGTGCATGCATGCATGAATGTAAGTGTGTGTGTGTGTGTGTTCATGTGTGAGTGAGTATGAATGTGTGTATGTGTACGCGAGCATGTGTGTGTTAGTGTGGATGCTGGAGTGTGTGCTTATGACACTCACACCATCTCACATGCAGGCTGTTGGCAGCTGAGGAGCGGGTGCAAACTCACCAGAGCTGCTGTGTGACCTGCAGCTCTCACACACAGCCTGATGTGGTGGTGCTGGTGGAAGTGAAACAGAAACTATCAGGCCTGTAGAGAAGCCTGCTCTGCTCTAGACCCACGCCCAGGCCAACTCACAGGCTTCACATCCAAGTTTGTTTTGTTGTGTGTGTGTCTCTGTGTGTATGTTGGATTTGGTTGGAGTTTGGGTTTTGTTGTGTGTGTGCATGTGTGTGTATGTTGGGTTTGGTTGGGGTTTGGGTTTTGTTGTGTGTGTGCATGTGTGTGTGTATGTTGCTGCCTGAGCACAAGCTCCTGGGTTGGGATACTTTCATATTTTTTTTTGCATAAACTGAAATGATTTCTCCAGTGGATTGTGTATACGTAGTTATTTGTTTAAACAGCCAATAAATAAATAAAATAAAAACATGGAACAAAGCGAAGTGTCGGGGAAAGGATGGGATAGAGATAATCTCTGCCTCTTTGGGTTGTGTCTGATAATATATACCGAATATTAGGCAACAAACTCGCTTCGAGCCACGCGAGCTTGAGAGAATGCAATTAAACTAGTTCCTTATCTATTTTGACGCCAAGCTACTTCCCCCTTAGCTAACTTTGGGTGGGGTGGATGCAGTCATTTATCGGGATGTTTAGAGTTAGTACAGCGGAACGCAAAGTATTTAGATATATTTATTTGTAAACCCTGGAATCCCACCAACTGTACTTTGTCATCGATGAGTATTGCATTGTAGCAATGGCGTGTTATTTCCTTTGATAAAAAAACCTGATAGCTTGACCGCAGTGATAGAAAGGCGGGGGATAAATACAATTCGTCATTCATGTCAAGTACTCCCCCCACCCCCCACCTACAGCTCGCTGAATCGCCCCGGAGTCCCGTGACGTCACGGCCCGCACTCATGTAACCGGTTTCCTTGGTTTCTGAGTGATGTCAACCTGCGTTGCTGCGATACCACGTGCCTCGTATATAATGTCCAGCCTTTGCGCTGGCGGTTCATCAGAGCGGAGAACACGGGCGATGAAGTATCACTACGACCAGAGGCAACAACACAGGAGATACTAGCTCATTTATTTCGTTTAACTTTGCGATTTTTTCAACAGTCTGTATTTATTTGTTGGCCAATGGCTGTGACAGGCGCTGGGTGCGACTTAACCTATTCCAAAATGAGAGGAATCGTATCATTTTTTACCGGTAGGTAAAAGCTGGTTTGCCTGGCTATGTTTGTTTCACTGCATAGTGGGTTTTCTTCATTTTAAAATACTGTTTTATGCATCAGATGTTTATTATCCACATTGCTTTGACTGTAAATTATATATACAGCTTTTAGTTTTCTAGTTTTGTTTTACTTTTTGCTTTGTGCTTTCTTGCTCAGTGGTGTTCCGTCAGTTGAAGTATTTATTGACATTCGTTAACTCTTACTGTATAGTGTATGACATAGGATAGCTATATATATATATATATATAGCCAGGACACTCTTAAAGGCAATTCTTTACAAATGGCTCAGTTACTCCTGCGTAGTTGAACTGAAGGCAAATGCGCTGGTCGGTGAATGTGTTAGTAATTTTACATTTATACGAACCACATTTCACATAAATCTTCGATTTCAAATATTATTGCGACAGTTGGATATTCATGGGTTCATTCTCCTGATCTTCGTCATTGTCTGTGGTAATTTTGTCTCATTTTAAGAAATTCCTGTCTATTTTCTATTTGCACAGTTACATGAATGAAGTGTGAAAATGTTTATTTCCCTGTTTTGAAATCGACCAATTGAATGCTTGTGTTTTTTTGCGTAATTCGACGGGTCACCAATCCTATTCTACAAGGAAAAAGCTAGCGGGCACAGTCTTGCATCAGTGTTAGCCTATATTTAGCGAGTTTAACGAAAGTGGGCACATTTTGATACTGCAACATCGGGAAAGTGAAAATTAAACATTTGTTTATTTATTTGATATGAAAAACGACATGTTATTACACAGACTGCAGCATTTAACATAGTTTTAATTGCATGTACTGAGACAAGCGCTGTAGGCTCTTCTCTGATCCGTATGACGTAGGCGTGTGTCCATAGTACTCCTGAACCGTTGCATACTTTCCATTGCAATGGCCAGAACAACTCGATTCATTAATATTGACAGACTGGAGCGAACAATCAAACCTGAAAATGGAGCAACCCCTGTGCGGTAGGACATTAGGCAATACTTGCGTGATTATGAGAAAGTGACTTGAATATATGTACGTTTGTGTTCTAGCCTTCATTAAGGAGAGAAAAATTGGCTTGAACGATTTCATTCAGAAGCTGGTGTCCAACCCGCACATCTGTCAGAGGTAAGTACCAACACCGGAGCGCTTGAGGGGCGGGACTTTATGCTGTGGATTACCGGCCGTTACGTATTCACCCTGAAACCCTAGTGACAGGAGACCATTGATTGAGTTCCCTCCTCCTAATGCCTGTTACACAAAGCCAGAACTGTGTAGAACACATGGAATTAACGCATTCATTCACATCTAAGACCAGTTCTATTATAAACAGAATTGTGCTTGTGTATTGTTCCTTCAGTCATGCCAGATACCACAGTTGCTCCCTGGAAGGAGCTTTGCCTCAGATTTGCTTTGTTTTTAGAAGGATAAAGGGCTAAGACAGTTGCCATGCACATTAAAGTCTGTAGCTTGTTAGCACTAATGCTTTAGACTGCTGAAGCCTGTTGTCCACTGCATGCCATTGCAAACTCAAATCTGGAGTAATGTGAGGCCGTCTCCTCCAGACTCACCACACACTGTGAGCCCAGAGCCAGATTCTAAACCCTAACCCCAATCCAACCACTGCGAGCCCTGAGCCAGATTCTAAACCCTAACCTTGATCCACACATTGCGAGCCCTGAGCCAGATTCTAAACCCTAACCCCAATCCACACATTGCGAGCCCTGAGCCAGATTCTAAACCCTAACCTTGATCCACACACTGCAAGCTCTGAGCCAGATTCTAAACCCTAACCCTGATCCACACACTGCAAGCCCTGAGCCAGATTATAAACCCTAACCCCGATCCACACACTGCAAGCTCTGAGCCAGATTCTAAACCCTAACCCTGAGCCACACACTGCAAGCCCTGAGCCAGATTCTAAGCCCTAACCCCAATCCAACCACTGCGAGCCCTGAGCCAGATTCTAAACCCTAACCCCGATCCACACATTGCGAGCCCTGAGCCAGATTCTAAACCCTAACCCTGATCCACACACTGCAAGCCCTGAGCCAGATTCTAAACCCTAACCCCGATCCACACACTGCGAGCCCTGAGCCAGATTCTAAACCCTAACCCCAATCCAACCACTGTGAGCCCTGAGCCAGATTCTAAACCCTAACCCCAATCCAACCACTGCAAGCCCTGAGCCAGATTCGAAACCCTAACCCTGATCCACACACTGCAAGCCCTGAGCCAGATTATAAACCCTAACCCCAATCCAACCACTGCGAGCCCTGAGCCAGATTCTAAACCCTAACCTTGATCCACACACTGCAAGCTCTGAGCCAGATTCTAAACCCTAACCCTGATCCACACACTGCAAGCCCTGAGCCAGATTCTAAACCCTAACCCCAATCCAACCACTGCGAGCCCTGAGCCAGATTCTAAACCCTAACCTTGATCCACACACTGCAAGCTCTGAGCCAGATTCTAAACCCTAACCCTGATCCACACACTGCAAGCCCTGAGCCAGATTATAAACCCTAACCCCGATCCACACACTGCAAGCTCTGAGCCAGATTCTAAACCCTAACCCTGATCCACACACTGCAAGCCCTGAGCCAGATTCTAAGCCCTAACCCCAATCCAACCACTGTGAGCCCTGAGCCAGATTCTAAACCCTAACCCCGATCCACACATTGCGAGCCCTGAGCCAGATTCTAAACCCTAACCCTGATCCACACACTGCAAGCCCTGAGCCAGATTCTAAACCCTAACCCCGATCCACACATTGCGAGCCCTGAGCCAGATTCTAAACCCTAACCCCGATCCAACCACTGTTAGCCCTGAGCCAGATTCTAAACCCTAACCCCGATCCACACATTGCGAGCCCTGAGCCAGATTCTAAACCCTAACCCCAATCCAACCACTGCGAGCCCTGAGCCAGATCCTAAACCCTAACCCCGATCCACACATTGCGAGCCCTGAGCCAGATCCTAAACCCTAACCCTGATCCACACACTGCATGCTCTGAGCCAGATTCTAAACCCTAACCACGATCCACAGTCTCTACTTTTACCCTGTGGCTGCTTCTGCTCTAATCCTGTTTATTGCATGTTTTACTCCACGTGATAAGCGGCACTTGAAAAGGCATGCATCTAATGAATACAGTATGATGTAAAACTTAACTAAAAAATACAACACTAATATGACACAGAAAGAGGTTATTTTACTACTATGACACAGGAAGAGGTTATTTTACTAATATGACACAGGAAGAGGTTATTTTACTAATATGACACAGGAAGAGGTTATTTTACTACTATGACACAGGAAGAGGTTATTTTACTAATATGACACAGGAAGAGGTTATTTTACTAATATGACACAGGAAGATATATTCAGTTACATATTATATATTAGTTATTTTCAGGTAACTGCACCTTGGATAAGGCTGGGATTAATGCAGTCAGTTCACTACTTTGCTTTTTGCACCTCGGGTGTGTTTGTGAATTTTGGGGGGGTTTCCAGTTTCTCATTACTTCTCCCAGTTCTTTGAGTCTAGTGTGGTATGCAGTTGGGTGAAAGACCTGCAGTGATTCTGCCAGTGTTTGAAAAAAGCAATGCAGCTAGCAGCATGCCTGAGCAGAAAGGGTCGCAGAGGCCTGGGGTTGATAGAGGTGGCAAATCCAAACCAAGAGTAAACTCATGTTTTTCTGAAACTCCAAAATGCCACCTGACCCAACACATTGTCTCCTGATGTCTGCAGTGCTGAGGTGCGCATGTTCCTGAAGCTGGATGAGAATCAGAACGAGGAGCTGGGGGCTGGAGCAGCACCAGTGAGTAATGAGGGCTCAGGGGTGTAAGACCAGGGGAGGGTGCTGTTTTCATGCTGAGAGTTAAAATAACTATCATCTCCCGTCTCCTGTAGGGCTGTCTAGTGTCACCTAGGGACTCCCTAGCAGAGGACACTCTGTGAGTATGATAACACTGTTACTTGTATAGCTCTTTTCATTAAATGCTTTTTCCAAAAGTAATAAAAAAAACACAGAGAGCAGTATACGATGTAAATGGAAAGTGGAATGTACAGATAAAGACAGTTTTTAGAGCTAACAGTAACAAAAGGGCCAAATATAATAATATTAACTAACCAAATACCTGCCTTCTCCTTTCATCTCCAGGGTCAAGCCCTCAGATTTTGACTATCTGAAAATAATTGGGAAAGGAAGTTTTGGAAAGGTAAGGGAGCAGATTTGTCTTTGGTAGGCTGCATTTAGAAGTGACGATGTGGCAGGTGTCAGGTAACTGTGGAGTTTTCTGTCTCTCACCAGGTCCTGCTGGCCAGACACAAGGAGAGTGAAAGATACTATGCTATCAAAGTGCTGCAGAAGAAGATCATCCTGAAGAAGAAAGAGGTGAGGCTCTGCCCCCCCCCCCCCCCCAACCACCACAACCACTGCCACCACGCCCCCCCAACCCCTACTGCCACACACCTAGAACTCAGTCCCTGCCCCCCCCCCCCACCCCCCCCCACCACTACTGCCACACACCTGGGACTCTGTCCCTGCCCCCACACCCCCCACCCATACTGCCACACACCTGGGACTCTGTCCCTGCCCCCACACCCCCCACCCCTACTGCCACACACCTGGGACTCTGTCCCTGCCCCCACACCCCCCACCCATACTGCCACACACCTAGAACTCAGTCCCTGCCACCCCCCCCCCCCCCACACCCCCCCCACCACTACTGCCACACACCTGGGACTCTGTCCCTGCCCCCACACCCCCCACCCATACTGCCACACACCTGGGACTCTGTCCCTGCCCCCACACCCCCCACCCATACTGCCACACACCTGGGACTCTGTCCCTGCCCCCACACCCCCCACCCATACTGCCACACACCTGGGACTCTGTCCCTGCCCCCACACCCCCCACCCATACTGCCACACACCTAGAACTCAGTCCCTGCCACCCCCCCCCACCACTACTGCCACACACCTGGGACTCTGTCCCTGCCCCCACACCCCCCACCCATACTGCCACACACCTGGGACTCTGTCCCTGCCCCCACACCCCCCACCCATACTGCCACACACCTGGGACTCTGTCCCTGCCCCCACACCCCCCACCCATACTGCCACACACCTAGAACTCAGTCCCTGCCACCCCCCCCCACCACTACTGCCACACACCTGGGACTCTGTCCCTGCCCCCACACCCCCCACCCATACTGCCACACACCTGGGACTCTGTCCCTGCCCCCACACCCCCCACCCATACTGCCACACACCTGGGACTCAGTCCCTATCCACCCCCCACACCCCCCACCCATACTGCCACACACCTGGGACTCAGTCCCTATCCACCCCCCCCACCCCCACCCCTACTGCCACACACCTGGGACTCTGTCCCTGCCCCCACACCCCCCACCCATACTGCCACACACCTGGGACTCAGTCCCTATCCAACCCCACACCCCCACCCCTACTGCCACACACCTGGGACTCAGTCCCTGCCCCCACACCCCCCACCCATACTGCCACACACCTGGGACTCTGTCCCTGCCCCCACACCCCCCACCCATACTGCCACACACCTGGGACTCAGTCCCTATCCAACCCCACACCCCCACTTACTGCCACACACGTAGGACTCACTCCCTCCAGGTTGGTGTGAGTAGGAATCTGTTTGATATATTATGTAACCTGCCAGTCATTACAGTTGTCCACTCTCTCCCTCCCTTCTCTCTGTCTCTCTCCTCTCCCTGTCTTTGCCTCCCTGTTACCAAAGCAAAAGCACATCATGTGTGAGCGCAGTGTACTACTGAAGAATCTGCAGCACCCATTCCTGGTGGGGCTTCACTTCTCTTTCCAGACCACAGACAAGCTGTACTTTGTACTGGACTATGTTAATGGAGGGGAGGTGAGTACACACACACACACACACACACACACACACACACACACACACACACACACACACACACACACACACACACACACACACACACACACACACACACACACACACACACACACACACTCACACGCAAACACAAACACACTCACACACACACACAAACACACACACACACTCACACACACACACACACACACACACACACACACACACACACACACACACACACACACACACACTCACACACACACACACGCACACAAACACTCACCTATATATACACTCACACACACACACAAACACACTCACACACACACACGCACACACACACTCACCTATATATACACTCACACACACACATACTTACACAGGCAGACACACACTCTATTTTTTTTATTAAACCTTTATTTTACTGGGAGCATTCTGATCAAAGTTAAGAATCTCTTTTTCAATTAAGTCTCGGCCAAAATAGTGGCAGAAAGCATTACATATAACCACTACACAAATTAAGAAATATAATAATACATAATAATAATATAATTCCTTATGCACATATACACCTAAATAACCTTCTACATATTGTTTATAATTCTGACTTGTCGGTTTGTGCATATGAGTGTGCATGTCTTTGAGTGCGTATGTAGGGGTGTGTGTGTGTGTATGTAGGTGTATGTTTGTGCATTTGTGTGTGTGTGTGTGTGTGTCAGTGAGGTTGATGGTGGATTTAGGCGTTGCCTGGGTAACACGCCCCCTCACTTCCCCACCCCCCAGCTTTTCTACCACCTGCAGAGAGAGAGGGTATTTCTGGAGCCGCGTGCTCGGTTCTACGCCGCGGAGATCGCCAGTGCCCTGGGCTACCTGCATTCACTGCACATCATATACAGGTACAGTCTGCACATGATGAAGATGCGCACTGATAACAGTCCACACCCCCTGCAGCAGGTAAACACTGCACCTGCTAGAGCTATGCAGTTCTACAGGTACAGTCTGCTGTAATGGGTGCAGTGTGTATTTGCACACACTGTTAGAGACTGGACTTTTGGTGCTGTAGGGAATAACTGAGTGGGTTAGCATTAGTGCTGTAGGAAATAATTGAGTGGGTTAGCATGAGTGTTGTAGGAAATAACTGAGTAGGTTAGCATTAGCGCTGTGGGAAATAACTGAGTAGTTTAGCATTAGCGCTGTGGGAAATAACTCAGTGTGTTAGCATTAGTGCTGTAGGAAATAACTGAATAGGTTAGCATTAGTGCTGTGGGAAATAACTCAGTGTGTTAGCATTAGCGCTGTAGGAAATAACTGCATTGTTAGCATTTGCACTATATGGGGATGGGTAGGATGACCCATTCCTCTATGTCTCACAGAGATCTGAAGCCAGAGAACATCTTGCTAGACTCACAGGGTCACATCGTACTGACCGACTTTGGCCTCTGCAAGGAGGGGTTGGCCCCCAATGCCACCACGAGCACCTTCTGTGGGACACCGGAGTACCTAGCCCCCGAGGTGCTGCAGAAGCAGGCGTATGACCGCACTGTGGACTGGTGGTGCCTGGGATCTGTCCTGTATGAGATGCTCTATGGCCTGGTGAGGCCCCGTCCAGCACACAGCACATGCAGCATCACATGTGACACATGTAGTATGCAGTCAGGACGCAATGGAACAAAGGCTATTTTGCCATTGGCTGGGCATGTACCCTTAACTTGGTTGCAGCTGATTGGTATTCTCTCCACAGCCTCCCTTCTACAGCAGAAACACCGCAGAGATGTACAACAACATTCTGCACAAGCCGGTTGTGCTAAAACCAAATGTGTCCAACGCAGCGCGCCACCTACTGGAGGGCCTTTTGCATAAAGATCGGAGCAAGAGGACTGGAGCGCACAGTGACTTTGTAAGGATATCACACACACACACACACACACACACACACACACACACACATATGGACATGCACACACATACACGGACACATACACAAGCATATATTGACATAAACATGTACGCATGCATGTACACACACTTATATACACACATATGCACACGTGCACATACAGCACAGAGGGCCAAAGCACATAGCAACTTCATAGGGATACAGCACATAAATGCTTGAATGTACATTCAAGCATTTAGCAGAAACTCCTATCCAGACTGAATTACACGGTTGATATTTCCAAACACTCGTTTGAACCCATCGCATATGTGTTGGAAACCCAGCTCCCTTTTCATCAATATACTAAAATATTGCACACATGCAGTATGAATGTATGCACACACACACACACACACACACACACACATTATAATGATGTGTAAAATTAATAGTGTGATGTCCTCTTGTTACTTGCAGATGGAGCTCAAGTGCCACAGCTTCTTCTCTCCCATTAACTGGGATGATCTCATGGCTAAGAAGATCACCCCACCCTTCCTGCCCTCTGTGGTGAGTGGCTTCTGTCCTCTGAATGCTGCAAGCTAGCACCAGCATTTTAAAATCAGTAGCCATCTGTCCTCTGAATGCTGCAAGCTAGCACCAGCATTTTAAAATCAGCAGCCATCTGTCCTCTGAATGCTGCAAGCTAGCACCAGCATTTTAAAATCAGCAGCCATCTGTCCTCTGATTGCTGCAAGCTAGCACCAGCATTTTAAAATCAGCAGCCATCTGTCCTCTGAATGCTGCAAGCTAGCACCAGCATTTTAAAATCAGCAGCCATCTGTCCTCTGAATGCTGCAAGCTAGCACCAGCATTTTAAAATCAGCAGCCATCTGTCCTCTGAATGCTGCAGGCTAGCACCAGCATTTTAAAATCAGCAGCCATCTGTCCTCTGAATGCTGCAAGCTAGCACCAGCATTTTAAAATCAGTAGCCATCTGTCCTCTGAATGCTGCAGGCTAGCACCAGCATTTTAAAATCAGCAGCCATCTGTCCTCTGAATGCTGCAAGCTAGCACCAGCATTTTAAAATCAGCAGCCATTTTGATTGTCTTCACTCTCAGGCTTTAATGCTACCTGCTATGATTAAAATGTGTTTTTCCTGAAGCTCAACATGTTATACTGTATACTCACAATGTTTCTGTATGTGTCTACAAATTTGACATGCATCAACCGTTTACAAGATGTTTCGGGAAAGCAGCATAAGTTACATATTATGCTGTAATAATGTCAGCTTGTCAGTCTTATTATGCTATAATAATGTCAGCTTGTCAGTCTTATTATGCTGTAATAATGTCAGCTTGTCAGTCTTATTATGCTGTAATAATGTCAGCTTGTCAGTCTTATTATGCTATAATAATGTCAGCTTGTCAGTCTTATTATGCTGTAATAATGTCAGCTTGTCAGTCTTATTATGCTATAATAATGTCAGCTTGTCAGTCTTATTATGCTGTAATAATGTCAGCTTGTCAGTCTTATTATGCTGTAATAATGTCAGCTTGTCAGTCTTATTATGCTGTAATAATGTCAGCTTGTCAGTCTTATTATGCTGTAATAATGTCAGCTTGTCAGTCTTATTAGCCATGTTCCGATGTGAGCTGCAGGTGGACAGAGTTCAGCTGACAGAGAGCTGATGATGAGTTGGTTTGTTGGTGTGTTGCACAAGCAGAGTGATTGCAGTAAATAGTAATGGCAACGACAGCTAAGGGCTTTGTTATGGTGCATTAATGTCAACCTCTGTGGCTTCACCAGAGTGGCCCCACGGACCTGCGGCACTTTGACCCTGAGTTCACACACCTGCCTGTGCCGGGCTCCCTGGGAAACTCAGACTGCCTGCTGGTGAGCAGCAGTGTGCGTGAAGCCGCCGGAGCATTTCCTGGTTTCTCCTACGTGCCACCAGCTGACCACACCTTCCTGTAGCCCTGCCTCTTGCAGGCCTCATCTTCCTGTAACCCCATCTGTGGTTGGCCACACTTTCCTGTAGCTCTGTCTCCTGCAGACCATGGCTCTCTTCCTTACCTGGCTTTGGAACTGTAGTAATGCAGGTACAGCTACAGACACCTAAGACAAGGACCCCAGCAGGGGATGTGCCCTGCTGAATGCGTGGACATTGGTGATTGGTGGACATACTGCAGTGCCAAATGGACCATGTAAATTGCTGTTCCCCATGCAGAATCTTCTGGTTCCTCCCACCAGAATGCTCATCCAGTCAGCCTGGGGGGAATGTGGGTGTGTCTGAAGGAGCGGAAGTCAGTGTGCTCCTGGCACTGAGGACCAAAAATATTGAATGCTTCAAGTGCGTGGGTGTGTGTGCGTGCATGCGTGTGTGTGTGACAGAGAGAGAGATGAGAGAGCATGTAGAATGAGATGAATGCAGAATGTCTAGCTACACTGGGTGCTGCTTATGCATATCAGAAAGCTTCTTTATATCTTCAGGATTTGTTATATTTTCAGTAGGAAAAACTAATTTAACCTAATGTAGTCTATTTTTGATAAAACATTGTGAGGCAGGGACTATGTGTAGAGTGCTGGGAGTGGGGTATGGGGACCCTCCATCTCTGAGAGGAAATGAAAGAGTAAGACTCTTATGTTGTGACATTGCGCTGGAGCTGCATTACCACACAGATTTACTATTTTAGCTCTCCCTACTGACAGGGCCAGTTTTTGTGCCCGAACACCCCCCTCTGTAAGAGTACAGAGCAGCAGCTCTGCTGGCTCCATATATCAGCCCCTCCCCAGTGCTGTGCACAGAGTAGCTTTGCTATTTCACACATACTTCACACTTTACAAAGACATTCATGTATTTTACTTACTACAACCAGAAAATAGGATTGGCTACTTGAATATTCCTCTTTTTAACTGGAGGCAGCAGTCAAGCGTGTAATTTGATGTCCCATAATGTAGTATTGCTTCTTCTTGGGTATGTGACAGCGAGCTTAATGACTGGGAATCTATCGATCCGCACACAGCAACACCTGCAGAGTAAAGTGCAAAACTGACCTGTTCATTGATTTTCACCACATTTTCTGCATGACTCGCTCATGTCATTGTGAAACGTACCTTAAAATGATCCCGGAAGGGTGCAGCATCCCCAACCCTGTCTGAGCCAGATCCATCCCATAATGCCATAGTCTTCCAGTTGTTCATCTGTGTCTCACACATGGACACAGAGCGATGACTCAGAAACTCTTGTGCATTTTCTGACAACTTGTGTGTGTGTGTGAGAGAGAGTGTATGCACACACTTGCAGGTTTTCTCCTTCAGAAAACCGTTTCTTACCAATATGGTTGCCATTGGATCTAATTCTGATCGTCTCAAACGCTCTGACTTTGTGTCACATTGAGCGAGGGATGCTCAGGTGCATTAGGCTCTGCAGAACATGGCTGCTTACATGCCTCTGAACCCGCACACCAGGCCAGCCAGTGTAGGGGTTTGTCATTTCTTCCATATTTGGAAGTTAAACATTTCATTCTGTAGTTTGGAGTATTTATTTACAGGATGCACAGCCACTTGCATATGGCACTGTTTAAAGCTGAAGCTTTTGTTGTTTGTAAAGTTTAATTGAAAGGAAGAAATTTGTAACGAGTTCTGTTTGAATGATAATAAATCTACTGAATGAAAAGTTGTTTTCTTTTGTGAAGTTTTCCTATATGATGAAATCACTGGTGATGGTCATGCTGTACATTGGATCTGTAATTAGGGTTTTACTTATTAAAGGAGTAGATAATGTAGATGTCCAGGTTTTTAAATGTAGCTTATATAGTGTGTTCCTGCAGCAAACGGTCTCATATGGTCTGTTGCTTGTAACCTCCAAGCCCTACCCTGTGTCTGAGAGGTGCTTGAGGTCCTGCTATACAGATTTTGGCACAGAAATGAAGAATTTCAGTAGGTTTACATCAGAGTATTCTCTGTAGTTCTGTAACTTTCTTTGTCTGTCTGCTCTTCTGTTCTTCTCTTGCCTCCTCTCCTGTATTTTACATTCCTTCACTTACCAGACCATTTTATAACTGAAGAGTAATATCTCTCATCCAACCAGAGTCATGCTTTGACCAACATAACCTAAAAGGCAGAATACTAAAATCTCCTTATTGCTATCTGCAAGAAATAATGACACCGAAGAAAATCCTATATTACTACCTTCAGCCTGAAGTATGTGAGAATTACTAGAAATTGGAAAAATAAAGCAGGAGTGTGCAGGAATTAGTAGATTACATCACAGGTATCCAGCAAATGCTCTCATGACACAAAGTGCATAAGGCAGGGACCAGAGCACCTAAAGTCTCAGAGAGCAATGGAGTCCCATGTGCTAGAATTGATTATATAAAATATATAAAATAAGACTGGTCAGGACTAGGAAGCAACTTGTCAAAGAAATAATGAGACAAACACAATCTTAGCAAAGATAAGACAATTATATCAGCAATCATAGAACAAGTATGGTAGATTGATTATGAGTAGAAGAGCAAGAGAGGGACGAGGAGAGGCACACCCTGAAGAGGTGAGTCTTGTCTGTCTGTGCCTGGAGTTGGTCAGAGACTCTGCTGTTCTGGCAGAAGAGTACCATTGCTTGCATTAGAAGCAGGGCAGAACAGATGGTGAGGAAGGGGTGGATTTAGCTGGTGTTCTACAGAGAGTGCATGCCCAGTTCACTGCTGCAGTGTTCTCAGCAAGCGTCTGTCTGTTATAAATTACCACAGCAAGTTTCTTTGCAGAAGAAGAATCCTGTACTGGGATGTACCCTAAAAATGGTGAGTGGATGAAGGAGGGATGAAGATTACCTCTCTTTTCCTGAGTTCCTGGATTAGCCATTTTGCTTATTTTTAAAACAACCTACATCCAAATTTGACAGGATATCATTATTTGTGGGCATAAGACCTTGAAATATTGCCATTTCAGGTATATACATACAAGAAGACGTTTTATTTGTAAGATTTTAAAATAATTAAATAAACATAACTGCATAGATTTACATTGCGATCATGTTTACTGATATTTGAGCAGTTTTGCACAAACTGCATGTCAGTGACAATGTCATTTCCCGATTCGAAGCTCTCTCAAAAATCGTGATAGCCACAGCTGAAATCATCAGCAATGTACAGCCCGCCCAGATTACGAAGGAATCGCCATGTTGAGGGAGTTGAGGATTGCGTGGTATTTTTTCGCCATGAAAAATGTACTTGTTGTGCAGTTATATTCTAGAATTACATTCCAGTCCTGTTGCGTGGATATGTAAGTACCACATTTCATCAAAGTGCTGTAGAATACTATAATTGGATCATAGCTACTGTGAACCTGGCTAGCTAAGCAGGTGCAAATTTGCTGTCTTGGTCAGTTGGGAGACAAGCAGGTCTACGTGAAAAGATTTAGTAATTTTAAGGGTCTGAATTTGCAAAAACATCTAATATAATTTGAATTTCGTCAGTTAAATATCAAGCGTCAGATTCTGCATACATTGTGAGCTGTATCGCACTAAGTAAACAAGCCAAGCTAAGGTGCGCTACACACGCATAGGCAAATATTATGTAGTAGAGGTAGCTTTAGGCGGCTAAGTTAAAATTGTGAACATTTTTTTTCTATATTCACGGCACAAGACCATGGCCAGTTGCTATTTAAGTGTATAACAGGGCTGCTGATATAGGCCATGTTTTACTTCGCATTTTATCATTTTGATATTTTTCATTTTGACTCCTTGGCAACTGATGTCTATTCGCCATATTTTGAGTGAAGCAGAACGGTTTCTCCACGCAGAGTGTAGTTTAACTTCAGCACTTGCGGTCTCTCACGCTGGGGAGGTCCGGCTGCCTGCCAACCATGCCAAACGTGAAGGTGTTTAATCTATACAGAAAGAATCTAACATCCACAAAATATCAGAAAATACTATGTTACGTAATGTACATGGAAATATCACTTTGTTAATCATTCCACCATGTACCTCTGTTAGCCCGCAATGATAGCGGTATTTCATATTTTGAAGTGGCACTGTTGACTTCTGGCTGTATCGCTAGGCCATTCGCCTCCATGTTTGAAATGTGTACGTCTGGCCTTTGGCAAGCAAATGGTAGTTTGTATCTACGAGCCAAAGTTTATGACCTGCCCTCGAAACTTAAACGTGCAAACAGAAATAACATTGTTGTTTGGGAGGACCGAGACGCAGTCTGAAGCATAAGAACATATGACGAGAACAGGCCATTCGGCCCAACTAAGCTCGCCATTACAATTAAAGTGCAGGCACAGGGAACAGTCTGTACTGGCCTACTACAGTCGTATAAATTGATTAATGGAAGATAGTTAAGTGTAAACCTAGCAACGGGTGTCATTGTATTGTAGTATTCTCTTTAAATTATGTATCGGTAGATACTATACATGGTAATTGTATCTTGAAGGCCCTCTGAGCTAGTATTAACGAAAAAAGGCGGTAGGTGGGCTAAGTCTTTGACATGGCGTCACGTTTAAAATGCAACTTCGCTGTGATGGCCTCCTGGGGACTGCAAGGCAGTGGTATACTGACATTTGAAAACGTTGGTTATGACCGAAAAACATTTTACGAGGCAAACTGAGAAAACAAATTTTAAACAGTTCGTTGCTCGTGTTGAAAGTAATTAAGCAGTGATTACGGGTAATCGGTAATTCGACTCTTGTGCCATAATACTGGACCAGTTAGAGTAAAAGAGTCCTTAGTGTGTCGAGGCCTCCATGTTACCCAGGTTTATGCTAGAATATCGGTGTTGTCCTGTATAGTTCGAGCACAGCACACAGAGGCAAGATGGTAAACCAGTTCGTGCTGCACAAAGAATAAGGAAAGGATTTTGGGTCGTGGAGGTGAACGCAAAGCGTTTGATTCTTCTAATTCAGACTAACATTTAATTCAAATGTCATGTATTGATTAGTTTTAGTCATATTACACTATATTGTAACTGTATTCATCTTGTGTATAAACATAGTTTTTGTTTTTGCTAAACAATCATTAATAATAAGATGCAGACTTCGTCATCAAAAACCCACAGTCGGCTACTTAGTGTTTGCGGACATGGTGTCTGCTAGAATACTTCTGTTACAAGTGCTGTCAAGGTGGCGTTACAGCTGATGATTGCGTTGCCTCGAGTATGAGAAGAAGAAGCGAGAGCCTCACAGCGCGATTCGTTTGGTTTGTGCATGCTCTTTTGCCGTAGTACTATGTTGTCACGTGAAAACAAAATAATGTGTCTGGTTGGTGGAGTTGTTCTAAAAGTACGTTATGGTGCATTATGGGATCTATATGAAAGTATACTATTATTAATAATTGTTGCATTACTTGGTGTCTTTGAGTACATTTCTGTGCTGTAACGGTGGCTTTTAAGCATTTTCACTTTTTCCGGTTTTTCGAAACGGCGCCCGTTAGTGACATCACCGTCACAGTACATTGTATTTATTTCATGGACTTGTCTGATTTAAGCCAACGCTAAGTATCGCTTCTCGGCCTTTTGGCTAAGATCAAGTGTAGTATCTGTTCTTATCAGTTTAATATCTGATACGTCTCCTATTTGGGGACCATATATTAAATTGATTTTTGGAACAGGGAGATGGAATAGGAGCTTGCTTCGTCCACTCCACGCATCGACCTGGTATTGCAGCACCTCCAGGTACGGTGCAAATCCCCAAGGGGAAACTTTATGGTCTGATAAGAAGTGAGGTGTGTAACCAAATGTGTGTAGGTGTCATTTTGTAAACTATAATTGTACAGGAATACAGGAGACACTTTCAGTCGTTTGTGAGATAAGGCTGGTCTGTATGTACTTTGTGGTTATGCAGCCATGGCTGTTCCTTCTGTGTAATTCTGAAACAGTCAACAAAAATCTTAATTTGATAAAAACTGAATAATCATACAAATTCAGGTAAAACTAACTATATCATAACAAGTGTTACACATTATTTGTGGCATATAATGGCATACAGCTTGGCCCCACCCACTGTGAATTTAAAGTTACAATGTAGCTAGTGTTCCCCAGCCCATTGGCATGTAAACAGTCTGAAATACTTAAAGCTATTATTGGAGACAGGCTTCCATTTCATGTGTTTGTGCTAGGATGATACATGGATAATAGAAGTTGTATGTTTTCACTGAAGTCAACAGAATTAGGCATTATTTAACTGGCATGTCAATTTTTGGAATTGTCAGTTGGATGCTTGTGTGCTTGAGAAGCCTGTTTCACGTGCCTGTGCTGACTTTAGTTGCTTTCTGTGCTCTGGACACAAAGATGGCTCCCTAGCCATGTTGTCATACCTGTAATGAAAAATTAACCACCCTGAGTGTGTTTTTGATTTTGTTAGTGTACTCTTAAAAGTCTAGTAGTAAGCACCCGGCTAGCACAGTGTACATTTTACATCTGCAAAGATTCGTACAGACATCACCAAATGAAATTCACACACTTAAAAGCACTTTTTCTTTACATTTACTGTACATTTTTTTTTTTTCATTTTAAGTATTGCACATATTTCATTCTAGTGTGTAAGCCTTTAGGAAAGAACTCAAATTTTGTTATAGATTTGAGAACAGCATACAGAATGTAAAGCAATAGAATATTTTGAAGGCCCATTTAAATCATCCTGACTTTTGTTGCTTAAATTGCATCCTGTAGGTCAATGTAGGTTGGTTTTCCTTGAAATCTCATTTGGATAATGTCATGTAAATAGTACATAGTTTATGGTCTTTTTATCCCTGTGTTTAATTGAATTAAACATTTCTTCGTTATGTGTTTTTTTTTTTTTTAGCTGTGTAAGCTTAGCAACTGATGACTTTGTGTTGTTCCTTAACATAACTGTACGTGCTATACTTGGTAAATTATCTCTAGGGCTTTCTGAGGTAGCAGTGAGTGAAAAGGTGAGAGCCCTAATGGCAAAATGCGAACACGAGCGAACTAGCGATAAATGGGTTAATTTGTGATACATTATGACATATTATGTATCAAACCACTGTGTTAATTATAGTGACTTATTCTGTTTCTCCGTCGTCACTGCTTTGGTCAGTGCTGCCAACGAGGTAGAAGTCCCATTGATTGTGAACACTAGGTAGGTTAAGTCTATGCAGACGGTGTCACATTTGAAATGCAGCCCTTGTGTGTTTTGCTATGGGGTGTTAGTATTCCCGTTAACAATGTGAATGAAGTCTTTGTTGCTTCATGCGGTGATCGCTTATTTCTAACGAATTGGCGACTGAATATATAATATAAATATTGTTATATAATAAAGATATCATGCCAACCGAACCAGACTAATTTTAAATAGTTTGTAGCGTGTGTTAGGTGTATTTAAGCAGTGATTACTCAAGGCAATGTCTAACTACAACCCGATGCTGCATTTTATAGGAAAACCCGTGTGGGCGCCTATGTAGATTTTTGGTGACAAATTCTGAATTTTTGTAGTTATGGTGGTTTCACAAAAAGCTAAGTTCATCCAAGTACAATCTGGACGATGTACATTCATTTTGCACTTGGAACTTAGTTTTTGTTAAACCACCGTAACAACAAAAATGCAGGCTTTGACATCCGACAATCTACATGATTTAAATAGACTGAGTTTTGTTTGCTGTTGATATGGTGTCTGCAGGAATATTTCTGCGATTAATGTCAAGTAGGTAAGTTAATGCAGATGATTGCATAGCCTTGTAGCGTGAAAAGATGCAGCTGATCTCGCAGGGCGGTTCGTTTGTTTTGTGCCTTTTTCGTTGCCGTAGTTATATTGTGTCCCTCGGGGGGAAAAAAACAATAAGAACGTGTCTGATTGGTGGAAGTTTAATAGTACCTTATTGTGCATTATGGGATCTATATGAAATTATACTGTTATTAATAATTGTTGCATTACTTGGTGTCTTTGAGTACATTTCTGTGCTGTAATGGTGGCTTTTAAGCATTTTCACTTTTTCCGGTTTTTCGAAACGGGGCCCGTTAGTGACATCACCGTCACTGTACATTGTATTTGTTTCATAAACTTGTCTGATTTAAGCTACCGCCTAGTATCGCTTCTCGGCCTTTTGGCTAAGATCAAGTGTAGTATCTGTTCTTATCAGTTTAATATCTGATACGTCCCCTATTTGGGGACCATATATTAAATTGATTTTTGGAACAGGGAGATGGAAAAGGGGCTTGCTCCGTCCACTCCACGCATCGACCTGGTATTGCAGCACCTCCAGGAACGGTGCACTTCCCTTTGGGGAAAATGAGAAGTTGAGAAAATAAGTGGGGAATGGGCAAGGCAGTTAGGAAAAGTTTAATAGCACAAGTGCATTGTAAAGAAAGATATTATATTGAGAAGAGACATTACTGCTTGATTATTTTAATGAAGAAAAAATTGTCATTGACAAGTAGGTGTGGATATAGCATGAAATTGTGCTGTCATGTGTACTGATGTAAGTATTCCAGTATGTGTTTGTGTGTAGTGCATATTAAAAAAAGGACTACATAAGCAAAAAACATTCATGGCATGTAGTCGTGACATTGCCCTCTAAAGGCAGGTTAAGGTAAACAGTATTTACAGAGTATAATATTTTGTACATTAACATGAGGAAAACCGTGTGTCTAGGTTTGCGTGTCAATATGTTATAAACTATCACCCATCTGTCAATGTAGAATTTCTTAAACTCATGTTTAACCAAATGTGACACCTACGTTTGCCCAAGCATCAGGACTTCTGCTGAATACTGTCTGGCCTCCCACAGTTATCTGAGCTTAATTAAAGAAACTAAGGTAAAATAAGTAGCCTTTGAGCCTTATCTTTAACTTGTATGTTCAAGGAAACTACTGTCACAATCTACATTTTTTAAGCAGGAAACTTCAGAAATAAGCCTCCTCCAAACTGTCTGGGCAAATTTGCAGTCCCATGGAATGTGTGTCCCAATCACAACACATCCTTCTCAAGGGCATAAGCTGCTATGAGTATCCCATGTTATCAGTGTGCGAAGAGGTCTCAACAGCCAAAATTAAAATTTGTGCGAAAAGGATGTGAATGACAAAAGTCGGCACAGAGTATAGTAGAACAGCACACCTAGCTTGAGAGGTATATTGGGGAAGTTTCTGTCCCCAACATCTAAACTTTGGTACAGCATGTCTCTCAATGTACTCTTGTCCACCTCAGAAAAAAACTAAATAGGGCTCTTATGAAAGATTTTAAGTATATAGGCATTGGGAACACACATGCTGTGTGCAACAAGGAGGGTAGTATGTTTGCTTTCTGTACGAGTACTCTGAATGACAATCTTCTAGTTTTCCATAAGGAATTTTGCCCTGTAAGTTCTTGTAAATTCTGATCATCCACTAGGTACAGCACAGTGTCATCTGCGTATTGCAATTTTCAGTGTTCCCCCACCCCACAATTAGAAAATATCTAATTGTGATCTTTCTGACAGATATTGTGATTTGATTTGCTATATATATATATATATATATATGTCCTATATGTCCTATATTATTAATACATAAATGCACTATATATATATGACCAAAAGTTAGCGACAAATTACCACCCTCTCACCATGCTGTGAATACAAGATCCTGAGCAAAGTAATTACTAATTGCTGTGCCATAGCAATGTCCTATATTATTAATACATAAATACACTATATATATATACTCATTGTGGCTATTTTGTCAAAGATTTCCAAAAGAGGCTCGACAATTAAATCCCAGAAATTCAAATAGAATTCTCTTGTTAAGCTGTCCATCCAGGGAACTGCTGTCCTTCATCCCTTTGAGTGCATTATACATTTCATTCAGTTCCATTTGGTCTCTAAATTATCTCTGAAGTCTTGATGAGTTATGCCCTAACCCAGCTCTTCCAGGGTGAGCCCATTCAGCTGCAGTGAAAAAGCCTCTTCGATACAGTTGCATTGGGTATGCTGTATGTAACAAGGAGGGTACTCTTCTGCTGACTGACAATCTTCTTGTTTTTCAGACCAGTTGTTTTACTTACTACATCTCTGCATTCCCAAAAGAAACACCCAGTATTCGCATGGGACCATTGCATTGAGAAAACCAACTGACAAGAGGCATGTTCTGTAGAGAGGCATGGCAGTGCTGTTGGTCTCTGTGAGAGGCATGTGTTCTGTAGAGATGCATGGAGGTGCTGTTGGTCTGTGTGAGAGGCATGTGTTCTGTAGAGAGGCATGGAGGTGCTGTTGGTCTGTGTGAGAGGCATGTGTTCTGTAGAGAGGCATGGCAGTGCTGTTGGTCTGTGTGAGAGGCATGTGTTCTGTAGAGAGGCATGGAGGTGCTGTTGGTCTGTGTGAGAGGCATGTGTTCTGTAGAGAGGCATGGCAGTGCTGTTGGTCTGTGCGAGAGGCATGTGTTCTGTAGAGAGGCATGGAGGTGCTGTTGGTCTGTGTGAGAGGCATGTGTTCTGTAGAGAGGCATGGAGGTGCTGTTGGTCTGTGCGAGAGGCATGTGTTCTGTAGAGAGGCATGGAGGTGCTGTTGGTCTGTGCGAGAGGCATGTGTTCTGTAGAGAGGCATGGAGGTGCTGTTGGTCTGTGCGAGAGGCATGTGTTCTGTAGAGAGGCATGGAGGTGCTGTTGGTCTGTGCGAGAGGCATGTGTTCTGTAGAGAGGCATGGAGGTGCTGTTGGTCTGTGCGAGAGGCATGTGTTCTGTAGAGAGGCATGGAGGTGCTGTTGGTCTGTGTGAGAGGCATGTGTTCTGTAGAGAGGCATGGCAGTGCTGTTGGTCTGTGTGAGAGGCATGTGTTCTGTAGAGAGGCATGGAGGTGCTGTTGGTCTGTGTGAGAGGCATGTGTTCTGTAGAGAGGCATGGCAGTGCTGTTGGTCTGTGTGAGAGGCATGTGTTCTGTAGAGAGGCATGGAGGTGCTGTTGGTCTGTGTGAGAGGCATGTGTTCTGTAGAGAGGCATGGAGGTGCTGTTGGTCTGTGCGAGAGGCATGTGTTCTGTAGAGAGGCATGGAGGTGCTGTTGGTCTGTGCGAGAGGCATGTGTTCTGTAGAGAGGCATGGAGGTGCTGTTGGTCTGTGCGAGAGGCATGTGTTCTGTAGAGAGGCATGGAGGTGCTGTTGGTCTGTGCGAGAGGCATGTGTTCTGTAGAGAGGCATGGAGGTGCTGTTGGTCTGTGCGAGAGGCATGTGTTCTGTAGAGAGGCATGGAGGTGCTGTTGGTCTGTGCGAGAGGCATGTGTTCTGTAGAGAGGCATGGAGGTGCTGCTTGGCTGTGTTCTGCTGCAGGCGGTAGCCTAAACGGCACTTCTCCCGAAGCAAAGCCTTGTCATGCTCTCCCACCTCTTCTCTCACCTCCTCATCAGTGTAGGTCACGCTGACTGACTACTGTCCGCTACCTTCCATCGATCATGTGATACACAGAACATACACCTGTAATTATCATAAATATCATTTCATATAGATCCCATGATTCATCATTCATCAAGTCAATAGTGTGGCAGTTCAAAATCGCAAACTGCAACATTAGCATTTAAAGGGATGTCACCACTACCAAAGTTATTAACACAAACAGATAGCAGCACTGTTAGCAGTTAACTGGCTAATTGATCTCTGATGCATAAACCGTCATAATGGCAAACGTTTGCTAAACTTTTCAGGTTTACACTACGGTGAGTGAGTTGACAGTGAATTTAAGTGTTTTACCTGAGCTACAGTAGATAAACAGTCTGCTGTTGCAATTATATGCTACTGTTTGAAAAAAATCTAGTTAATGGTAAATATGGTAAGTGGTAATATTTTCCTCAAAGAGACAAGTGATATCATTATCATTGCACATTTGTGTCAGGCATGGGTTTCATGTGATTCAGGGAAACTTGATGCAAACTCTAAAGTTGATACATGTGCTAGGAGTGAAAGAAGGTAATGTCATGTAACCCTCGCCATGCTGCGTTATTACATATTTTATATCAGTACACAGTATTGGCATCAGAGAAACCCTATTAGAAACAGCTGACAAAACTAGTTCAGTGTAGTGGCGCTTGGTTTGCATCCTGAGATCTTGATTCTTAACATTTGAGATAAATCAGTTTATAAATTAATTTGAAATAAGCACTCTCCACAGAGACCCCAAAACTTCAGACACATTAATAGAGTACCAACACCACCTAGTGGACTTATCAGGAAACTTTAAATTTTAAGTGATGCTGCCTGAAAGGCTTCTCTACATACTGCTCATAATCATGAGCCCAAGACTGAAGCAGTTTTGGGGAGGAGAGACAGAGGATGAGCAAACAGAAAGGTTCTTTCTTGGTGCCCCTGTAGCTTTGTGTTTATTCTCAGAGTATTTGGCCTCTAAATCAGTAGCTCAGAAATGGTTTGCAAGCAGTCCTTCATGCGGTGTTTTAGAGACATGTCTAAAATGGAGTGCAATATTCATGGCCCCGTAGCTCACTAGTGTGTCACAGCGCCCCCTAGAGTGCAGCCACTGGTTGAAAGAGCTTAATTAGGCAGGGCTGGGATGCCAGAGCTGCCTTTTTGTGTAGAAGTTGTGTACATCTTATGAATTGTGTAATAAATATTCTCAGTTTCCTAAGCCTGTGGTGTCTCTGGTGTTGAGATGGGGAACCTAAGGTGGGGACATGTGGGGTGTGGTTTGTTCAGAGGAAATGTAACACAATCATAACACCCTGTGTCTGGAGTCAGCTGATCAAAGCATTGCAGATCACCATGTTTAACCGCTGACAGCACACATGGACCTGCATGCTTACTTTTGCTTTCTGCAAATGTAAAAACCTGTCCAAATCTAGGAAAGACTGTACAAGAGAACTCAGCAGAGTAGATCAGTGTCCAAATGGCAGCCATGCAATAAACTCCAGGTTTGGGAGGTTCATGGTGTGCAGCTTTTGCTGGGACTGGGTCACATACATGTTGATTTGGTCTGGTCATTTTTCAGACTATAGATGTGTGTTTTTTGAGTGTCTGTCTGATCCTGTTGGTAAGCTCCGGCTAATAGCCACTGCTCCTGTTAACTGCTGCAGTTTGTGGTTGCTGTGTTGCCTGGTGCTGCTCCCCATGCCACTGCACATAAATTTGCAGTCTATGTGACCAAGTGACTGTGACCTGGACCCCAACTCCCATTAGGCCTCTTTGCAAATCTGTCTGTCTGCCCTGTGTCGCTATGGAAACTCACGTATCATAATGCTGATGGTCTTCACCCTTTTGCCTTTGTGTCATGTTGCTGTCATTCTGTCCACCTCTATAAAGTAGTGTGAGAAAAGTGTACCTTAGTGGGGTTCACACAAGTTTAAAAATTCAAAATATTTTACTTTCAAGTAAAACTGATATAGAAAAGATTTCTGGATTAAAGTTAGATTAGAAAGTTGTCCATGTGTATCTCAATCAAAGCAGTTCTGTAACTGAAGTTAAAACAAGGCCATTTATGGGAGGAAAACTTGCCTTCTCCCGATTCAAAAGATGGCAGTGGACACGGCCCCCAATAGTTATAATTCTGTAAGTTAGTCATCTGTATGGCTACTGTACACCATAAACTGGAGTCCGTTGAAGTTTAGATTTACTTATCTTGCTGAGTCTGGCGTTGACTCCATGATGAGTAAAACAACTTGATCTAACTTTGCTATTGAATAATGTCAGGTAAAACAAGTGCATTGTGGTCGTAACTGCATTCAGAATATGACTGTAATCCCCTTTGTTTAGTATGAAAAGGCAGAGACTCCACTGAAATCATCATGACAGAGGAATGGTCCGTGTCTGATTCGCTCTGCCTCTCCGTTTGTGTGCTGTCCTAAATGAAAACATCAAGTCAAGCCATTTGTACCGAAATATAGCACCCAATCCTAAACATGTTCCATGGCGCTGTGTTCTAGTTATATCCCAGTATTAATATTTGCTTGCTTTCAAACAGTATCAGCTAACTAGTTAACTACTCGTTACCAATTGACTCTTGATGTAGGGGGTTTTCTCCTAAATTGCCTCTATACCAAAAGCAATATCTAAATAATTTTGGTCTGTCATTAAATACACAATATTTTTCATGAAGTTTTAATAATTAAAAAATACAACATTGTTGAACATAAATACAATACAAAACTAGACAAAATTATCTTGATTATACTAGGCATGACAAAAAAAAGTTGTGGCTCTGAAACATTAATAATGCAAGATATTGTAGTGCCTAATAGACCCACTTTCATTCTTGTTTGGCAACTTAACCACCACTAGCTAAGATGCGGGTACAGCCGTTGATTTTTACACACAGCCAGTTTTGCGTGTGATGTAGAACGCTTCCATACCAAAAGCCCATAGTGCTTTGAGTTTTATTGTTCTCATATCTATGGTACTATTTCTGACATTCCTTATTGTCAGTTATAGAATATATAGAATTTGTCTAACCTGGTAATAGAGATACTTTTGGTTCTTGGGGTCCTTTACATCAAAGGAAAAATATACAGTTTTTAGACAGCCCCCCTGTGTGCGTTAGAAACGGACCTGCTTGGGAGAGACCCGGTAAGTTTCCAGTACAGGCCCAGTCCAGTTTGTACCCAGACCCTTCAGGCGCATCCTCACTCCCTCGCTCTGTTGCATTCTCTCTCCCTGCCTCCATTCATTTGTGTCTATGAGTAGAAGTTCGCTGCCAAGCGTTTCATCCTCTTGTTTTGTATGATGGTGCAGGGGGTGGAGTCAGTGGCAGGGGAAGGAGAGGCCTGTGGGAGCATCAGGGGATCAGTGCAGGGGGCGGAGTCCGTTTCAGTGTCGGAATGAGCAAGACTGGGAAGCGTGTCTAGCAGACGGAAGTCTACAGTGTCAGACTGCGGCTGCTGGCCTAGGCTGGGGTGGTAGTGTCTATAGTAGGCCACTTTCAGCAGCAGCCCCAGCAGGTAGCATGAGGGGATAGCAATGAAAAACACAATGGGCTCCGGCGCCAGGCCGTCCATAGCGTGGTCCCACTGCCCCCACCAGACCAACAGCAGTATTGTGCTGTCCACCGCCATCAGGCCATGGTGTATGAGGCTCCTCACCACAGTGCGCCCCTCCGCCACGTTGAACCAGCTGAAGTACCAGATAACACCAACAACAGCACGGTACAGCAACTCCCCTGCAAAGCTGTCCATGAAGTGTGTGTCCTGTAGCCATGCCCACAGGAAGAGTGGAAACCACAGCAGGAGGAAGTGGGCGGGGCCCAGCAGGGGCAGGGCAGAGTAGAAAAGCGCCAGAGAGGCGAGACGCGGCGCGATCAGCAGCAGATTCCACAGGAAGTACAGAGCGGAGGAGCCCCAGCCCTGCTTCGCCTTCTCAACCAGGAAGGAACGCAGAGACCGATGGTACATGGCCACTGTCCAGGCTATAGACACTGCAGAGCCTGCAGCCTTCAGCACTGAGGAAGACAATAATCCACATCTGTTAGAGACTAAGAGGATTTAGAAAACAACTGTTATGATTACTGTTTATAAAACTAAAGTCCACTAAAAATCTCATCCCCCGTCCTCACAGTTAGAACATCTACAATCAAGTAGGCACTTCAGGATGCCAAGAGCCACAAAAAATGTGTAAAGAAAGCCTGTGTCCTTGACTTATAGAATAAGTATGTTTACCAGAACCCTTGTATGACATGCTTAGATGCTTATTTATTATTCCAACCTTAAATGTTTTATCTGATGGTTAGTAGATTCTTATGGATTTATGAGCTGTGAAATTATGTGGTTTGTCTGGTGAGCTTTGATGTTTATCTTGGTACTTGTGTGATTCTCTCTGATTAGTAGTGTGTGTGTTGGATTGTGTGATTCTCTCTGATTAGTAGTGTGTGTGTTGCATTGTGTGATTCTCTCTGATTCGTAAACGATTAATTGATTAGTATATGATTAATAATGAATACAGATCAGTTTAATCAAAATCATGTTTTGGCATTATCCAGACACACCTCACTTTGATCTGCATTAGTGCTTGCGTTTACATCCTTACGAATAGTGCCCTCGTACACTGCAAGGTCAGCAACCAGTACTGTTTTGACTAACTGGTTTTTAACATGAAAGCTTCATTTCCTGGATTGCTGGATGTCCGGTGTCCCGGGACTGGGTGTGAAAGGCAGCTTCCCAAATGAATGGTCAATCACGCACAGCGATCACTGCAGTTACGGGCCAATCATGCGCAGTGATCACTGCAGTTACGGGCCAATCATGCGCAGCGATCACTGCAGTTACAGGCCAATCACGCGCAGTGATCACTGCAGTTACAGGCCAATCACATGCAGCGGTCACTGCAGTTACAGACCAATCACATGTAGCGATCACTGTAGTTCACATGACATTTCAGGCCACCTAACTTAGCAAACATTTGTTAAAGAAAGTCCCAAATGCGTAACTTGAAAAGACAGAATGGGAAGTTTCACAAAGTCTCTCAGATATTCACCTCAAGGAAAAGGCCAAAGTTCAGCTCTCAAGCAATCTAATATAAACATTCATTGAATATTTTTCAAGAAATTTTCACAATAATTGTAACGAAACACATCTCCTTAAGCTGGTACTCAGGTGCGGTTAGCTCACCTGTCAGAAGCCCCACCTGTTCATGCTCGTGCCAAATGATGATCAGCACCATGAGCACCAGCTGCGGGGCGCTCTCGAAGAACGTCTCAAACAGCCGCAGCATGCTGAGGTCATGGGTCTGGTACACCGCCTGTCCCTCTAGATCCCTGCTCCCCCCCGTGAAGCTCAGCAGGGAAGTCTCCAGCAAAGCAGCGTACCTGCAGCAGGTGAGCCTCACCTTCAACATTTCAGATCTTTACCAAAATTCCCAATGTGTTTCAGAAACCAGATGCAACTCTACACCATGGGGTTTGACTACATGGTGTGCCCTTTTCACTGGCTTGAAGCTTTCTTTTCTGTCTGAAGATGAAAGATAATGTTTTAATACTGCAAGAAGGGAAGTACAGGAGACAACTCAGAGGATTCTTGGAAACTGCAAGTGTGGGTGTGAGGGTCCTGACTGGCCATGTGACCGCTCAACCCTCTATTACAGGAATTAGCTTCCTACTACAGATGGGTTAGGGTTTGAGGTTAGGGTTTACCCTACAGATGGGTTAGGGTTTGAGGTTAGGGTTTACCCTACAGATGGGTTAGGGTTTGAGGTTAGGGTTTACCCTACAGATGGGTTAGGGTTTGAGGTTAGGGTTTACCCTACAGATGGGACAGTGTAGCCTAACCCTGACTACTACTGTGCAAACAAGACAGTTTTTTCCCCACAGGGAAAATAAAGTTATTACTCTTACTCTCATTCAACATTTTCCTTGAAGGGTGTAGTTTCCTTTTCCTGCCTGGAGCATTAGCCCAAGCACTGAACACAGACACACTTCATTCAGTATCCTAAGTTAATGATTGACCACATGTCGCAGAGCAGGTTGTGAACTTTAAAGTTTGGTCTTCACTGGTGTGAGCTCTGTGCTGAGAGCAGTAAAATGTGAGGTCAGAAATGACACTCACCTGAGGAACATCCCGAGCTGTAGGATGTGGCAGAGCCAGAGGAGCCCGGCGGAATGCACACAGCCCTCCACCCTGGTCTGAGGCCGCTGGGAGTCATAGCTGTACCACAGCCAGCTGAACAGCTGGACCATCCCTGAAGAGCCAAGGAGCAGCACCACCAGCGCAGCCACCAGGTCCCCCTGCCCCTCCTGCCACAGGGCCACCACCAGCTTCATATCCAGCACCATGTCTAGCAGGAAGAGCGCCAGCCCCAGCAGCGTCAGCAGGAAGTCTGATAACGGGTACGAGAAACTAAACGTCCTCTCCATGTTGTCTGTGTGCTCCAAAGTCAGAAAATAGCCTCAGGTCTTGGAGATCAGCAGGGCATTTTAGTGAAACTGCCGCAAATTTGATCTCGCGGAGAGTGAACTTGGAGACTGAAAGCGAAACTGCAGCAGAATGACCGAGCGATCACTAGGTTCCACCTCTTCAGTATCAGGAAAGTTACTCACACCCACTGGCACACCCAACACACAGAAACACACATATACTCACAGTACTGGTCTGTCACAACCACGTGTCCAGTGCAGCCCAGACACACGCATACACACGCATACACAAACACATCCTCTCTCTCTCTCACACACACGCATACACACGCATACACAAACACATCCTCTCTCTCTCACACACACACACACACACACACAAACACATCCTCTCTCTCTCTCACACACACACACACACACACACACACACACACACCCTCTCTCTCTCTCACACACACACACACACACATACACAAACACATCCTCTCTCTCTCTCACACACACACACACACACGCATACACACACACACCCTCTCTCTCTCACACACACACACACACACATACACAAACACATCCTCTCTCTCTCACACACACACATACACAAACACATCCTCTCTCTCTCTCTCACACACACACACACACACATACACACACGCACCCTCTCTCTCTCTCGCACACACACACACACATATACACACACACACTCTCTCTCTCTCACACACACACACACGCATACACAAACACATCCTCTCTCTCTCTCACACACACACACACACACGCATACACAAACACATCCTCTCTCTCTCTCACACACACACACACACACGCATACACAAACACATCCTCTCTCTCTCTCACACACACACACACACACGCATACACAAACACATCCTCTCTCTCTCACACACACACACACACACACAGCACAGTAGTGGGCTCTGATGTGTACAGTGTAACATGTGACTGAAGGGTGCTTGATAAGCACTGAGAGGAGACTGGCTTTACTTGATAAGCTCAAGCTTTCCCCCTCTCCACCATTACGCTGTAAACATTCCCACATCGGTGACTCCACCATGGGGAGGAGCCTAGCCTGGCGTGAGAGCAGAGGTTTCTCATTCAGCTGCTGTGTGGAGCCAACACAGAATAAGACAGCAGTATCTATTTGCCCCCAGAATATTAATGATAGCACATGTGTATAATGTAGAGTAACAGAATGGAGTAAATATTACCATAACAGTAATAAAGCAGCTACTAGTACCCTCTAACTCTAACCCCAGCGGCCTATAACGCTAACCCTAGCAGCCTCTAACCCCAGTAGCCTCTAACCCTTACAGCCTCTAACCCCTGCCGCCTCTAACACTAACCTTAACAACCTCTAACCCCAGCACCCGCTAACCCTAGCGGCCACTAACCCCAGCAGCCTCAAACACCAGCAACCTCTGACCCCAGCGGCCTCTAACCGTAACCCTAGCAGCCCCTTTCATGTCGAACAGTTCCATGGCCATTCCTGGCCTTCACAGACTGTTTCAGCAGAATCAGCCAGGTGTGTTAATATGCCTGATTCTTTCTCAGTGACTGTGGTTTGGTTTTGCCCTCGTGACTTATAAGACCATCAGTTACATTATGAAAATGAGTATTTGTATTGTAGTGGGATGGAGGAATAAAAGTTAAAATAAGTCACCGTTAAGTTACTGTCAAGTACTTTATTCAGTTTCAAAAGATTCATCAAACCACAAGTTGCACAGAACAAATATTTAGGAACATAGTCTTTAGGAAATGTAAGTTACAAAACACAAAAATCAAACTGCAAACCAGTCTAACCAAAATCATGTTTTGGCAGTATCCAGATACACCTCACTTTGATCTGCATTAGTGATTGTATTTACGTCCTTACAAGATAGAGCCCTTGTGCACTGTCTTGGCAGCAAACAGTATTATTTTGACCACCTGGTTTTTAACATGAAAGCTTCATTTCCTGGATGGCTGGGTGTCCTGTGTCCCGGGACTGGGTGTGAAATGTACACACAGCGATCACTGCAGTTACAGACCAATCACATGCAGCGATCACTGCAGTTATGTGCCAGTCACATGACATTTCAGACCATGTAACTGAGTAAACTTTTGTTAAAGTGCGAAATGCATAACATGAAAAGACAGAATGGGAAGTATCACAAAGTCTCTAAGTCAGCTTCAAGGCAAAGGGCACACAGCAAGGTGCTGTTCCGTGTTACAGAACATCCTGTTCTCAGTTACAGAGGGCATGGCAGCCCCCATGGGCCCCCCACCCTGAGTGAAGTCAGACTGCCCCATCACACAGTTGGGATTTCCTGCTCCCCTCGAACACAAACCTCCAGAGACAAAGCACACTGCACCTTACTGTACACAGAGCATGCTTGTTAGACAGGAGGCAGCTTAAGTCAGACACAAGCATACTGAATTTTTTGCCTATGTAATTGTTGTACAGGTATTTTAGGAAATTCTCTTTGCGTTTCTTTTAATTGTATGCCTTAAAAATAAATTAGCACAAACATAAGTTTCAGTGCTGTTTGCTGCCAGTTTCTGTGTAAAGGTGGAGAGGCATGCTGTAGCCATATGAGACATATGTAACTGATTACTCATGGAGGGACTCATCGCTTTGTCTCGCAGGGGCTGAAATTCCTTCAGGGCAGCACTGGGATTCTCCAAGGCAGGAGGGCAGGGGGCTGGGCTCAGTGGCCAGGGCTCAGAGTGTTCCCATTAGGCAGACAAGTGTAGGCAATTGAAGGTATTGAGCTGTAGAAGATGTTTGCCAGACTAGCCATTCGCTTATTGCACAGCTGGGAGGCGGAGCCAGCCTGTGGTTGGAGGGACCAGACAGGAGTGGGAAGAGATACCTGTGTGTGGGAGGAGCCATTGGGGAGTGGGAAGAGCCTGAAGTTGTTTACAGAGTCAGGTTCGTCTTCCTCCCGTGCTGGAGGTGGGCGGAGCTTGGGATGGAAGCAGTAGTAGTACAAGCCTTTCAGCAGTAGCCCCAGGATGTAGGCTGCAGGAAGTGCCATGAGTAGGGCCAGAGTGTGAGTCTGTGGTACCTCAGCCTCCCTGTTCTCCCACCACCAGGCCAGCAGGATCGCACTGTCGGTTACCATGAAGCTGTGGTAGACCACGCCCCTCCAGAGGCTCCGCCCCTCTGCTACATTGAACCAGCTGAAGTACCAGATAACAGCAACAACGGTGCGGTACAGCCACTCCCCCATGGTGCTGTCCATGAAGGCCGTGCCCTGTAGCCATGCCCATAGGAAGAGTGGCAGCCACAGCAGGAGGAAGTGGGCGGGGCCCAGTAAGGGCAGGGCAGAGTAGAAAAGCGCCAGAGAGGCGAGACGCGGCGCGATCAGCAGCAGATTCCACAGGAAGTACAGAGCGGAGGAGCCCCAGCCCTGCTTCGCCTTCTCAACCAGGAAGGAGCGCAGAGACCGATGGTACATGGCCACCGACCAGGCTATAGACACTGCAGAGCCTGCCAAACTTACACCTGAGAGAGGGAGAGAGGAAAATGGAGAGAGAGAGAAAAGGAGATGGGGAGAGGGAGAGAGAAAGGTAGATGGAGGGAGGAGAGTTGGGGAGAGAGAGAGAGAGTATAGAGCCAAATCAATACAGAAATGTGTCTTTGCCCCAAATGGTATGGAGAGCACCATAATGCTGAACTTTACATACAATTTGGCAGCATTTTTAAAACAGTATTTCAGGGGCCTCCAGGTGGTTCACAGGGCAAGATATTCACCTGGGAGCCCTGATGCCAGGGGCTTGAAACCCGGGCAAAAACCCGATCTCACCATCGCTGCCTAGGGCTGGAGGCCTACATTTGGCAGGGCACAGTTGGCCAGCCTCACCAGGGATGACAGGGGGCAAGCCAGCGAAGTACACTGGTCTCAATGCAACCTCTCTGGTCATGCTGGGTGCTTGTGGCAGCACAAACAGGGTATGCTGACTACATATTCCTCTGTCATAGGCAGTGTGCAACCAGCGGTGCAGCTGCTGTGTGTATAAGAAGCGAGATTGTCATCATGTGAGTCAGAGGAATCACGTGCTTGGCCCCTCTTCCCAAAGCCAACAGAGCAGGTGCTGCAGTGGAGTGAACTGTTCAGCTGGGTTGGGAAAATTAGGGAAAAATCGGGGTTACTTCAACATGAAGACAGGTTTTAGGACTTGAGTTTTGCACATGTACAGAGACTGAAAGTTTAATACACACAAGCAACTTAACTTTTTCATGTTCTATTTAAATTCATTAGAACAGTTCAGTTGGATGCCAGAGGAGGGTGACAACTGGCTAAGCCTCAGCAGGGGAAAGACGGGCTCAACTACTTACAGCCATGAAGCCTGACTGCTCTCTACTGACCTCTCCTGGCCAGCCCAGCACTTGCAAGCAGATTAATTTAATACTTGCCATCTGTGTTTCTCTGTCATGGGCAGTGAAGTCCTCATGTGAATTAGAGAAGTCCTGTTAGCCATCCTGTGGCTACTAAATTAGCTTAGCTGGGGTTCTCATGTTGTTCTCCTCTATGCCTCTCACCTATCAGGTGACAGTAAATTGGTACCTTTGGCAATTCTCTGTTATAAACATTTTAGCATGCATAAAGTAACTATTCATTCATTTGTATTGCATGCATATTTACTTCATTACAATTTGTCACACAGTTAACAGAACCATGTCAACTTAACTCTGTGACCATTATAAAACCATGAGCACAAATCCAGGAGAGCTGGTGCTGCACTGAGGAGGTACCCCAACCAAATGGATACAAAGCCCAAGGGAGATTTACCTCACCCACAGGCTGCACCACCTGAACCCTATGCACAGCCTGCAGGTACAGGTGAGCAGTGAGGGCAGGCAAAGGCAGGTGAGCAGGCACAGGTGAGCTGGTACAGGTGAGGTAGCAGTGGTGGTACTCACATTGGATGGGACGGGCGTGGCCACTGTGCAGGATGATGTAGAGCAGCAGCACCAGCTGGGGGGCGCTCTCACAGAAGGCCTCCATCAGTCGCAGCATGCTGAGGTCATGGGTCACATACGCTGCGTACTCTGTGTCCTGCCTCCCACGCCACCACACGCTGAAGCCCTGCTCCACCGCTGATATGTGCCTGTACACACCAGAGTCACTCAGCAGCAGCCTTATCCCAACCTCACACTGCCAACTCAATCCCAACCTCACACTGCCAACGCAATCCCAACCCTCACGCTGCCAACGCAATCACATCCTCTCACTGCCAACTCAATCCCAACCTCACACTGCCAACGCAATCCCAACCCTCACGCTGCCAACGCAATCACAACCTCACACTGCCAACGCAATCCCATTCTCACGCTGCCAACGCAATCACAACCTCACGCTGCCAACGCAATCCCAACCTCGCACTGCCAACGCAGTCACCTCACGCTGCCAACGCAATCACAACCTCACACTGCCAACGCAATCCCAACCTCACACTCCAAATGCAGCATATTGAACACAGTTCAAACGCGATCGCAATCCTACAATACAGGGTAAAATGTTTAACTGTAGCAACAATGTTTAATGGACCTTTCACTTAAAGACTTAAGCTCTATAGTCTCATCTCTGGTGTGTGTTTGTGAACGAGGCAGATCTGGTGTGTGTTCGTGAACGAGGCAGATCTGGTGTGTGTTCGTGAACGAGGCAGATCTGGTGTGTGTTCGTGAACGAGGCAGATCTGGTGTGTGTTCGTGAACGAGGCAGATCTGGTGTGTGTTCGTGAACGAGGCAGATCTGGTGTGTGTTTGTGAACGAGGCTGATCTGGTGTGTGTTCGTGAACGAGGCAGATCTGGTGTGTGTTCGTGAACGAGGCAGATCTGGTGTGTGTTCGTGAACGAGGCAGATCTGGTGTGTGTTCGTGAACGAGGCAGATCTGGTTTGTGTTCGTGAACGAGGCAGATCTGGTTTGTGTTCGTGAACGAGGCAGATCTGGTTTGTGTTCGTGAACGAGGCAGATCTGGTGTGTGTTCGTGAACGAGGCAGGATCATTTTGTTGGCCCTGGGCCCCAAATGAAACTCATCCTGTGGAAATCAGCCTTAGTCCTGCAGTGATGTCAACAGACAACCTGGGAAACATACAAGCTCATTCAGAGCTCAGGGCAAACAGAAATCCATTCTGTCTTGAACATGAAGACACACTACAGGTAAGCAAACAATACAGCTTAAACTTAAATAAACCTGTAACTACTGAAACACTGTTTAACTGCAGTTACAGTTTAAATGGTGACATTTCATATTATCAGTTTTGCCGTGAGACTTAGAATCTGAACAAAGAAGGAAAGTATCCCTTTGAATTTTTTGCTCTTATAAAACTTAGCAAATATCAAAATTACATCAGTCTGCTGTAGCAATTCTGGTCACCACTGCAGTTTAAATGATTAAATTGCTTAAATAACTACGTTTCCTCAGGGTGAAGGAGTGGTTTACGAATCAAGACTGTAGGGACGACTCTTTTACCCTCTAATGTAACCGAGGAAACAGGCGCATCAGAACCACCTGTGATATTTGCCCTCGGACCTGGATGCTCAGCTTGTGTTCAGTTTAGAGGATCCTACTGATCACACGACACTCATGTTTATATATTGATGTTTTATTGGTGGAATTATTTGTTGTTGCTACCTTGACGCAGTTGCTTTCTCTCTTGAGAGGTTACACATTAACGTCGCATGAATCTCTTTTTACCAATATATGTACATCAACCAGGCTCGCACGACGCAACGAACTTATTGTTACCGAGGTTATGTGGGATTTTCTCTCTAATACTTAGCTGTGTTGCGGAACTATGATGTAGTAAAATTTATAACAATATTTAGGCTGTGAAATTTTCCAGTCTATGTTAACCACCTAAAGAACGCTACCTACCGGAGGAGGAATCCGAGATGGAGGACATGCAACAGGCGGAGTCTTAAGCGCCCCTCGCCCCCAAAGATGATCTTCTCAGCAGCCGACTGCGTATTGAAGCCTTCCAGTTCACGGTCGTATTCAAACCAGAACCAACTAAACATCTGGACCACGAGGGAAGACAGAACGAGGAAGGCCACCACCAACCCAAACCAGAAGAAGTCGCCATGCAGGTAAAATTCTGTAGCGACCCACAGATCAGATCCCACGTCGAACAAATAAGTGCAGACCCCAACAACCGTGAATACGAAATCCAGGCACGAATATCTGAAACTTGGGCATTCCATGCCACGGAGTTAACTTTGTTTACTGAGGTGTAGGTTCATAGCAGCGACCCAGCTCCTGTAAGAGCCGCCCAAAACAAAGCTATAATTACTAACCGATGAACCAGCTTGAACTTCTCACTGTTTCCGTAAGAACGCTTTCTTAGCATGCTATTACTCTCGGAAATCAGTTTCGAGCTGTTGTTCCTCAGAACCACCTGTCGTCGACAGACGCCGACCCATCGAATATACAGTGTAAATATTATAAAGTGTCCGGCTTGCTTCTTATTTTTTGTTGCTTTTGCTTTGTTAACCAAAGATCGCAAACGTGACCACGTGGGCAGTAGCCAATCAGAAGGTAAGTGAAGTCGGCGTCTGTTTAACCGGAAATGGTGTGATTTGAGTTATTTTGGTGCGATTCGTACGTGTGTTTAGTAATCCAAATTCAAATGTCAGTTTTCGAGTGGGAAAAGTCTTCCCCAGTTTACAGAAATAAAATATGATTAATTGTCATTGCTTCAGTGAGGGAACGCACAGTAATATACCGCTTATAAGGAATTTATTTCAGTTACTGGTTCAACATTTCTTTTAGATTTGTATTAATTACATATTAAATTTCTGTCCAGTATGTACGCAAACACACGTACATATACACGCAGGGCTCCAGTTGAGGGGAGATGCCATACACCTTGCCCACAACCGTCCCCCTTGTGAAATTTTCTTTTCCCTTCCCATCCCCTTTTCTTTAATGGAATTAACTATGCTATTTATCGCCTAATCGTGAAAAGACGAAACCTCAGCAATATTTAAATGTCAATCTTACGTTATTTGCACTCCAGTTTATGTTGTTCTGTATCCTCTGTGCGTTTGTGGCTTTGGGATTGCTTGTTTGTTGCATCTTTCTCATTGGCTAATGCCATTTCACCTTGACTTTTGCTTTTATTTTTATTTAACCAGGTAAAATCTCGTTGAGATTAAAATTTCTTTCACAAGAGAGACCTGGTCAATAAGGCAGCATAAAAAACGCATATCACAAAGACAATATAAAACTTCAACCTTTCCGTCATAATAGCACCAAATTAAAAACAGAGTACTGGAATTATACAATTTAAGTGACAAAATTAGGTATGCAATTACAGACAGTGCTTTGGACGAGGATTGCAGATGCTAGATTAAAATGGCTAGGGAACCGGTTCAGCAGGACCTTAGAAGTTTTTTAGTACAGAAGAAGACAACGACAGGTGAGATGACAACCAGTCTCATGTATTATTAATACATTATATGTCCCTTATGTAACAAAACTTTGGCAATAGCTCAGCCAGCCAATGTTTAATTTTAAATGAGACCATCGCAGATAATAACATCTTCTCGTGTTCGTGAATATGTTACATAGCTTAGCAGCCAAACTGGTAACTTCTGAGCAAACGAACACGTGAGCTTTCTAACTTACTCATTTACTTGAAGTAACATGACCGATTTTAGATTCTAATGAGAGGGTGACGTATTGAATATAAAAGGTATGTTAAGCAGTAGCTTGTATGCAGTTGTGATAGTGTAGAGGTCTGTTTTTGAAATCCTGCACTTGTAATATTATTGTTATTATATAAATAAAATGATTTTGTGCAGGAGCTAAGGTAGTGGGGCCAAGCAAACCCCTGGTCACAGCCACTCACACAAATGTATCCACATAGAGAAATATACATATGCACATATGGATGAGTACATATGACACAAAAATATACATATATATCCAAACACCCTGCTGCTGATATAACCTACAAAATATAATTGTAATATTTATTGATGGCATAAATATAATATTTGTTGTTTAACCAAAATACCAACAATTAATATTATTAGGAGTGAAATAAACAAATGTATGTCTTAGTAATCAACATTAAAGGTTAAATTACCGGTACATTCTTTAATTCTGTGAATATTAAAAAGAAACACCAAACACTGCAGTGCATGATTTGATGTTTGATGGTGCCTGGTATTTGGTATCAGTTGCCTTTTTAAGAAGAGAAAAGGAGATCATTAGTGGCTAAAACATTTCACATTTATTCATTTTAAATAATGCATTCCTAAAACCATAGCCATGTTTTGTGATTGAGAAGCTGTTCTCAGGTGTGAGATGGTGACCATCATTCAGACGCACTGCAGTGTGGGAGAAGCAGAGCCTAATCTCCCTTCAGTGTGATAGTCTCACAAAACAGTAAACAGTTAGCACCACCATACAGCATGCTCTTTCACAATATATTATTGTACTTTCATGGGCTGAATACACAATAAATACTGTTAATAACAGGTTTTCCAAAGTCATACCATCAACAGATGTTGTATGTTCTAATTAAAAACAACAAAGCCCATACACAACTTTAAAAATGAATTTGCAAAATTAATTTAGATAAATTAATTAATTTATTAAAATAAATTAGTATTGTGGTAAAATAGTAGAATGATGGAAACCACAAATGGTTAAAAGAGAAAGGCCACACAGCATTATTAACACACTGTAATTATGCTCACCACTCTGTTGCTATTAGTGTCACTTTTTAACAGAAATACCATACTGATAGTGTTCTAACTTGTGGATTGTGGTCACTGTAGGATGATATGTGGTAATGGCACAGTATTATTATTTAGGGACATCACTGCCAAAACACTCTCCTTCCTACTTCCTATGCATTATTTCATTATTTCTATGTCTTAATGGTACTTGGAGGAAAAAGTCACAGAAGGGAAAAAATGCCTGATTTTAGATGCCATAGGTACAGTGGGGAAATGTCGGCTGGTGAACTGGAAACAGAGGAACAAATTTTACCTTTAAACCTGCCATAATTTTAACCTGTTCTCATTGATCATCCTTAACAATAAAACAAATAATGCACACACACACAACCGATCAGCCATAACATTATGACCACTTGCCTAATTTTGTGTAGGTCCCCCTTCTGCCGCCAAAACAGCCCTGACCCGTCGAGGCATGGAGACCACTAGACCTCTGAAGGTGTGCTGTGGTATCTGGCACCAAGACGTTAGTAGCACATCCTTGAAGTCCTGTAAGTTGCAAGGTGGGGCCTCCATGGATCAGACTTGTTTGTCCAGCAAATCCCACAGATGATCAATTGGATTGTGAACTGGGGAATGTGGAGGCCAAGTCAACACTTTCAACTTGTTGTTGTGGTCCTCAAACCATTCCTGAACCATTTTTGCTTTGTGGCAGGACGCATTATCCTGCTGAAAGAGGCCACTGCCATCAGGGAATACCGTTTCCATGAAAGGGTGTACATGGTCTGCAACAATGCTTGGGTAGGTGGTATGTGTCAAAGTAACATCCACATGAATGGCAGGACCCAAGGTTTCCCAGCAGAACATTGCCCAAAGCATCACACTGCCTCCCATAGTGCATCCTGGTGCCATGTGTTCCCCAGGTAAGTGACGCACACGCACCCGGCCATCCACATGATGTAAAAGAAAACTGCAAAAGAAATACTGACAATACAAGTACTGACTGGGCTTTTAAACTGTGTGGAAGATGTGAGAATGCATCAGCTCAGCTCAGCTCATCGCTCCACTCATCAGAATGTGTCTTCCCCTCTCCACCCTCAAAGATCACTTTATGGTACTTTATGGTACTTTATGGTTTTGGTGATTGTGTTATTCTTATTAGGGCCTTTCAGTGATGTATTCTGTTTGTACTTAGGCATTTTGGTTCTGGTAAGCACATTATTTTGTTTTGTTCTGTTAGTGCTGTAGTGATGTTACATAGCCCACTTGCTGGTCTGAGACTTATAGCCATTTCGGGCAGTGTACCTCATACTAATCAGATGAATGCACTTATGTTCTCCCACACTAATTGCCTGTGGATATGGCTTTGTGGTCTTGGACTAGACTGAACACAGGGCCTCAGACTGGATCTAATACATTACACACTGCCCTCGCTGTGTGAGAGGGCAGTGTGTAATGCCTTGCTTTGTGAGACGGCAGTGTGTAATGCCTCGCTGTGTGAGAGGGCAGTGTGTAATGCCTCGCTGTGTGAGAGGGCAGTGTGTAATGCCTCGCTTTGTGAGACGGCAGTGTGTAATGCCTCGCTGTGTGAGAGGGCAGTGTGTAATGCCTCGCTGTGTGGGAGGGCAGTGTGTAATGCCTCGCTTTGTGAGACGGCAGTGTGTAATGCCTCGCTGTGTGAGAGGGCAGTGTGTAATGCCTCCCTGTGTGGGAGGGCAGTGTGTAATGCCTCGCTTTGTGAGACGGCAGTGTGTAATGCCTCCCTGTGTGGGAGGGCAGTGTGTAATGCCTCGCTGTGTGAGAGGGCAATGTGTAATGCCTCGCTGTATGAGAGGGCAGTGTGTAATGCCTCGCTGTGTGAGTTTCCTAAGTGTCTGAAGGATAAATATGATGATTGTATGCTATCAGCATGGTGCTTTGGTTCTGGTGCAGCTCTGGGCTTCAGTAGCTCTGGAAGGAGGGGTAACTGAGCTCACTCCGACAGGCAAAGTATGCAATCAGCTGGCCATTGCAGATCATCAGAAACAAGGCGCTACCTGCTGACACACAGAGCAACACTGCGTTATGCACTCCCTGCTGATACACATGCTGCGTTACACATTCACTGCGTTATACAATGTCTGGAGTTACACTCACTGCATTATGCACTGCCTGTTATTACAACAAAGACAAATCTGAGTTTTCTGGAGAAAAAGAACAACAAGCACAAGAGATTTTATTTAAGTGTGGAGCTGGTACTCACCCAGGGCTAACCACCACTGCCAGACCAAAGGAAACTCCTGCATGACTGAAATACAGGAGAGCTACTTTCACCTTTTTACCTGTTACACCTGATAAAACCTTGCATATGCACAGAACACATACATCTCCTCACACACACACTCACACACAGACAAGTCAGGACAGGGTTAATGTGCTGTTTTATCTTCATGTTAAGACCCCTGACTAACCATCTTAAGCATGGGTGTCACCATTAAAATCACTAAGATGATCAGTAAAAACTAGCAGTAAACTGGAGGAACACTCACAGCACCTTGCCCTTACCTGAATGGCCCTGACTATGAGGAATAGGAGTATTTGAGATCAAGTGGAACAAGATGAAACACCATTTGACAGCTTGACCAGAGAGGGGGTGATTTACCTGCACAGGTGAGTAGTATGTGGAGCAGGGTAACGGTGAGGGCATAGTCCCACACACATCTCTCCACCACAGCAGCAAACAGGAGCCCACTGCAGAAGAAGGTCAGCTCCATAGACAGTAGGTTAACTGCCAGACACATGCACACCTGTGAGACTTAAGCTACCAACACTTACACCTGGAGCATCTACCACAGGTATGTGTTCCATGTGGAAATTTCCCCAGGTACCTACCCAGGTATTTCCTGCTGGAGTCTGTGGGTTCAGTCCTGAAGTCAAAGGGAATGAGTCCATCAAAATCCTCCAGCCTGTGCAAAAATGTGCATGTGAATGACAGAACAGACGGTCAGGTCACTCATCTGCTCCCTCTCCATGCAGCACTCTGCAGACACTGGGCTCAAATGACACTGCCGCTCTGATGAAGAAAACATAAAAGGCTGCGCAAAACAAACACAGATAAGAGATATATTTATGTTCAAATATATGGGAAAGCTTTATTTTTTTTTCTGTAACACGACTGTTCTTGAACAAGGTTTTATCACATACTTCACCCTCAGAAACATAGTAATTGCAAGTTATTGGCATCCCAACAGATATTAGAAATAAAATAAAACAAATCAGCACTGTATTTAATAATATAATATAATAATAATAATAATAAAGGAATTCTGAAGGAAATTCCTGTTTCTCAAGGATATAAAAATTAGGTAACGGGGAAGAGAAATCCATGTGCAGCCATCAGGCTGATTTGTCAAAACGGGGACTGAGTTAGGGTTTGGGTAGGGGTTTGGGTGGGGGTTAGGGGTTGGGTGAGGGTAAGGGTAGGGGTTTGGGTGGGGGTGAGGGTTAGGGTTTGGGGGGGGGGT
>JAFBMS010001134.1:0-47024 GCA_019788955.1 Albula glossodonta | reverse complement strand
TTGGTTTGGCAGTGGTTCCACCTCACACAAGTCTTTTACTGATATCCTTCTCACAGGTGCACAACATCTGAGTATGTAATGAATCAACTTTTATCAGAATGGGGCAGGTCGGTAAGAGCATAAGAGATTATTTTGATTGAACAGCATGTGCCCTTAAATACATTAAAGTCCACTTTGACTGCGCTTTGCATGTGAACCTAAAGGTAATGAATAAAACATTAACACCAGTTCCATTAATGCAGGTGTACAGGATTTCAAGTCACAATCAGCCTGCATGTTCATATAGGCAGAATTCCATTTTTTTTAAAGCTTAACCACCTTTCCCTAATGTGTGAAAATATTCTGCCCATGTATGACTAAACAAGCCTTTTTCTTATATTAGTTTTTTAGGCCCTCTCATTTTCTATTGAAATGCTTTGAAGTTACATTCACAATACAAAATTGACTGCACTACTGCATCTTTCATAAACATCACTTATACAGGGGAAAATAACTTGTAATAGCTGGTCAGGATAGGAGACACTTTAAAATGAAGTTTTGAGGACTATTAAAAACCTTTGAAAATATCTGAGTGTTCTTCTGATATTTAAAAAGTGACTCCAGAAGATCTGTTATCTTCAAACCAATTCTTTGAGATTAGGAGATTGTATTAATGATGATTATGTCTGAGGTTATTATTGCTGAAGTTACAGTGCTGTAGGCATGGTGATATTCATCAGACAATTCAAATGTGGGGAGAAATGTTAAAGACTTGGATTAATATTTTATTATTATTTCATTCTGTTTTAGTAATAGAAATAGGACAAGATAAGGCTGTAAGTTAGTTAAAATGCAGAACATTGCGCATTTCTGTATTAACATTTTGAACCAACATTTTCAAATAGATTAGATGTGTTAATTGCCCCAATCTAAAATGAAAACAACTGTATTAAGGTATGTATACTGTGAAGTTTAGGTTTTGGGACTGTAACGTGGGGGATATTGTATGAGCTCTTACCCTTCTTTATTTTTTAAGGTATTGCAGTCAGTGCTCAATTATTTCCAAAAAAAAATCACTTATAAACTATCTGAAAACATGCATGGATTTCACTGGCACTGTAATGTCTAGCCCATTTGTTTTAACTTCCCCGTAACCTCCAACAGCACAGGCTCCAAACGCAAAATATTTAATCCTAAGCTTTTTTAGTGTCAGAACTGTTTTTCAAAAAAGCACATCAAATGCCTTTTTGCTCTTTACCTTCACAGCATTTGCTTTTTCTGTTTTCACAATATGTATGTTTTTCAATGCATTTTCATGTCTCCTAACATTAGATGTAAAATAAGGTGTGATAATTGTTCAAATCCTCTCAAGACATGAAAAAAAAACAAAAAACTAAACTGTAGTTACTTCATTAATTTATTAAATTGTAGCTAACATCATTAGCTTCCCCTGCGGCAGTTTGACAAGTTTTTGCTGGAATTTTTCTTCCGAGAGATGCCACGTCTTGTGGTTGATTTTAGTGAGAGGGAGCAACTATGCAGTCTGCCAGCCATTTGGAAAACGAGTCAACTGTATTTTCTTCAGGAGCATTTCCCGATGGTAACGCCATGAGTCCATCTGTACTGGAAACATTTCATTCCCAGACAACAGCACTGTAGGTTATTCATTAGTTCTTCCTTAATAGTTTAGGGTATCTCAATACCAAGCAATATAAACATTCCCACCCCTTTATTTTCATTGGCTTAAGGAATTAGAGAGTGTTCCATATTAAACTGGTATCACACTTGACCAGTTTTAATATGTTCGGTGGGCATGGATACTTTGATTCCATTTTGGAATACTCAATTGTTTTCAAAAAAAATTTTTTTTGCATGGAACAATTTCAGCAATTGTCCATGATCGACATAACTGTACTGAATTAATCCAATATAAATTTTAAAACATGACATATACTTGTATAATTTCTGCTTTCCAATTTACATGAATCCTGTTCAAAACTGACAACATCTTTGTTGTATGGTGGAGTATAAATGAATTTGCAAAAATATTACCAGCATATATCACCAAGAGATAGCCATGACTATTTGGATTAAAACAAATCAGGAGCTATGAAAGAGATAAACGCTGTGAACTGCCTATCCTTTTTCATGCACAGAAGCTTGGCTTTGGTACTGAGCTTGATGATCATGCTGAAAAAAGCAACGCATTTGTACTGTCCCATCATAATTCAATGTTCGTTGACCACAGCTGAGCAATAACATATTCTCTGCAAAGAAAATGTTAATAACAATGTCTTAAATTGATTTATGAACACATTCTTAGGATATGCAATCAAAATAATATAGAATATCACATTTATAACACCTATAACATTGTTGTTACATATTAATACTTTACAGCTACTGATTTTACACTAGATATTCTCTTATATGAGCTACCTTTGATTTATTATCCATAAACTGTACCTAAATCATGCACAATCTGCAGATTCAAACTGAACTTGTCTCATTATCTTCACATCCCTTCTCTATGGTACCATAGATCATTTGCACATTTCAATGTCAATTTGTTTCAGTCATTTGAAGTGCATTTTTCAATAGAGTGGAACACAAAATAGTGCAGACACCAAAGAAATACTGTAGGTCTGCATATAAATTCAAAAACGAATATTCTCCTGAGCTGGAATCCTTTCCCCCTATTTCCTCTCGTCCGACTTAAAACACTGCTGACTATGCAAGTTTGTTTTTGGCTATTACAAGGCTAAGCAGTCAAGTGGAACAACAATTTCCCACTGCCTCACACCATAAAACTAATTAAAAGGTGTGAACCGAACAAGTATCATCCTTTTGTGTAACTTCAAAAACTTCATTACAGGCTCCTATGCAGCTGCAGATTACTGCGTATTTTTATCGACAAGCAATATGGAACAGATCAGCAGGACCCTGTGAGGTTTGGGGTTCTTTGTTCATCTGCCAGGTCATGTAAATTAGGCAGGGTTAAAAAAAAATGGCTGCCAGCTTGGTGTTTTTTTTTATATATTCATATGTGAGACTGATTTCAAAATGCAGCAGAGCACAGCAAAGAATATTAAAGTTCACTTTTTGAGGACCAGATGTTGTCAGTTAAATGCATTCATTAATTTTGATATTACAGATGAATGCTGGGATGGTTGGAGTGTGCCGCGATTCATTTGTAGTCTTCATCTGTTTCCTGTTTGCCCTCTCCAAAGCGACCATTTCAACCATGGACCTAATTCGTTGCCGCAACCCATTAATTATCTTTCACCCCCCTTGTCTATTCAGAGCCTTTTAACACACAAGGGAATTAACCAGCTCTTCACAAAACAAACAACATCCCTGTCTGTGTCTGGTTTATCTGTCTATAACAACAGTACCCTCAGCTATTCCTATCTATCTGCTTGCACAGACTCCATTCTTTACTAATATCAATGAGAAATCATTCTGGCCTGACTAATATTGCTGGAAAACAACTGCTAACTCCCCATGCTGAAATATTCATTTTGGATAAATCTGTCTACTTTGGCCACATGGCGGTGTACACTTTGAAGCCTGTCCTTAAATTAAACAGAATGAATGAAATCACTGAGGGTGACACAACAATCAAACAAAGTACACCTGTATTAATTTCACACAAGGCAGCTCTCCATAAACAATGTACAATTTTGAGGTGAATTACAATAAACAATAGATTCTAATGATTTTTCCAAAAGGACAATAATGCAAGGTGATTATGATTAGTCAATTTACGGTGGCATGACAAATAATCTATCACCATAGCAATGAGAATGGAGTACAACCCTACAAATAGATTGCTGGAGAAGGTATTTGAACAGATTGTGTTTTCATGGTCCTGAAATACCTTTGATTTGCATCGCAATGGTGGAGAGGAACAAAGAATGTTCTGAAGTAGATTGTACCGTGCCATGTTTGCACATGCATGCCACAACTGAGCTGATTACAGAATAAACTGCATTTTACTGAAACAGCACATTAAATATTAAGCTCGAGCGGCATACAGTCAGCAACAGATGTGTTGGCACCCTTGCTAAATAGGAGCTAATCCAAGATTAACAAGAAACTAGTGATGTGTTATATTCTCTACTGAAAATTCCAGTGAGTAAATGTATACATTATATATTCTATATATCTTTTATCATATTTTTCCACTTATGCACAGTGAAGCTGCAGTAAGGATCACATATCACATCTTGATCTTCAGACTGATATTGCTACGCCCTATGGAGGCATGTCAAGCCTCAAATGTGACCTCTGCCATTTGAACGTTTATTCATAATTCTTAGCTGTTAATGAGATTTTTTCACCTGGGCATATCAACAGCTATATGTGACTATATTATATGAGCCTCAGAGACTAAGGTAACCTATAACAATCACCCAGCTGCCCTTGTGCATCACTACCACATATGGGGGTACTTTTAGAGTAGACTTCTTTCTGATGATTGTTGGCTTTCCTATTGAACCTAATGGGGCATTAGGAAGGTAGAATCCTACTCCAAAGTACCCACATATTAATGGTAATACACACTTGCACCAGGGTGATGGTTTTCTCAATTTGCTGTATAGGTCTATGAGTTTTCCACATGGGTTTCCCACCTCCATCCATAAAGGAGAAAAGATGAGCTTCTATCTAGTTGTCTGCATAAGCTAAACCTGAAGGATACTGTCCTCTCCCCACAACTTGGGAATCATATACCAAACAAACTGCTTGAGATCACCCAGAAAAACTTAAAACCCCAGCTCAATGAGCAAAAATCGTAATCAGGCAGTTATACCTACAGACAGTGCTAACCCGGCAAACCAGCGGGCCTCTCTTGTTAGAAGAAAGGAAGTAGAGAATGAAGGTCCTCGTTCGATGATCACTGGCTACCTGATGTTTAAAAATTAATAAAATGTGCTTTTTTGTGCCTTCTCATAGTACAGGACAAATGCTGTTTTGACGTATCCTAGTAACACTTGATGACTGGTATTGATATTGTATTTGCGGTGTCCTTATTACGGTTTTTTTGGTATTTCACAGTGTAAAAGTCTTGACTTACCTCCATGTAAGACACTGCCACTTAGACAAAGCCACACTCAAGTAATTAATTACTCACAACTACTGGCTTTTGAGCAAATCAACGATATGAGTTGCAAAAGTGTGATTCACAACTACTTTGCTCAGCCAATAAAACACTCCAGTACACTAAACAACTGGTTAATCGGAACACTGCAAGAATGGATGAAAGCGATGCTCATAATTGACAGGTTATTATTATCACATGTTCTCCTTGCTAATCATTTTGATTCAAAGCAATGTTCCTTAACTTCTTTGAAGGCTGTTCACTCTGTCTCACACAGAAGAAAATAGTCAAAGACCATTCAATCTGTGCCACATTTGTTTTAAAGTGCTCAGTATGTTCAGGATATGTTGCATTTATTGATCACACAACAGTCTGGAAATGAATATAAAAATAGCTACAGTGCATTGGCAGGTATCACATAAATGGGTTTCCTTGTTTGTGTGCTTGTTTCAGTTTCCTTTGCCAGCTATTCTCAGTTTCTGTGAACTTTACCAACTCTTAGCTTTCATTTAAAATGCAAGTTTTTATATTAATAAACCTTAGCTTATTTCTCATTAAAACATCAAGCTTGTTTTACAGGATACATGCATGTCCCAAACAACCCTTTATTCAGACAGCTGCAAGCATAACATTTTTAATACCCTTAAAAGAATAATCCATACATTCTGTTCTATAAAATATTCTTCAGCCGGCATATTTTTCCCATTCTTTTCTATGGGAACAGAGTGTTTTTGCATGCCCATAAAATACGCCGGGAGCGTATCAGGAGCGGAGCGTATTTTCAGCGCTGAGCATACAGCAGTTTTCTTTTTTGGGTCGCAGAGAGTTGAAAAATGTTCAACTTTGAAAATATGCTAAAATTATTAGTGTCACTTTGTAATCAGCCATCCATCAATACAGTGCACAGCGCAGGCTGGTTCTTCTGTTTTTGCCTGTATTGCTGGCGATAGTGATACATAGTTAACCGGTTTGCAATGCAGTTCGTAGTGAATGGTGATATAGTAAATCCATCTATTGACTTTTTTTGCAGCAAAATGCTTCTGGTAAGGCAATGCTTAGCTGATTAATATTAGATGGCAACATAGGCTAGCTACTACTGCATCTAATGTTAAGATCGTATTGATTGGTATGGTCCATATGTGGTTTCCTTGTTAACATACTGAACTATTTTAAAATATCTGGCAAACAAGATATGCTATACTGATATATTTACCATATCCACCCACTACGTCACAATCGATAGGGTAGTTACAAAATATTCAGTCCAATAACAGTTATCATTTGTATTATGTTGCAGCGAATTTCCTACGCCCTCTAATTAATATTCTCAATTTTCCTTACAGTAAGAATATAACCTAGCATGGTTTATTATACATAGCCAGTTATCTTACAAGCAATCTGACTAACTATGTCATCGCAACCACCTGAAAAAAATCCACTGTGCTATCAAACGCTCTGAGCTGAGTGTTCTCAGCTGAGCGCTCAGCGTTTTCAGCTATGGTGGACACATGGCCTAATGCTTAGTAGTTCATGTTGCTGAGAAAACATAATATATCTACACAGCCATATGACAAATACAACATTACCATGCTTACATTATAAGATATGATTACTTGTTGGATGGATATACGGTAATATAAATCATGATTTTTACATTAGGGTTGAGAGGAAGATATTCTCCCATCTAAAAAGTTTTGTGGGGCATTGTTCCCATTTTGTTCTCCTTCTATTAGGTATTGTATTTGTTTCCTTTCCTACTCCTTCCATTCTCAGCTACTTGGGCATATTTCAGTGACAGTTTTCAAACTGTATTTTAATCTAGCATGAAAATATTATATATTTATAAATCATTTATACAACATATTGACGCTACTTCAGCACTGCTCGTGACACCAGGGGCCAGGTATCCAGTCAAGTAACTTAAAATAATTTGTATTATAATGGTACTCAAAAATTAATAGGTGAATTAAATTCTTTTGTCTATGTGTCTTGGAGAGAAAAAAAAAACTATGTAATACTTTTTTTTTTCCTTAAGTGAGAAATTAATTTTAAAGATTCATTTTAGATGGATAAAGATATCTTTAGTCCAATGTTTTGAGCTTTGGAAGTGATCCAGGAGTATGAAGAGATGGTGCATCGCTCAGACTCCACAAGGAAGCAGGAAAATTAATATCATGGTGGTGGACATGAAGGAAGGTAAGCTAAATAACATTTTATAAAATAAAATGGGGTTATCGGTAACAGTGAACAATTCTATTTTTAAAGAAAAACTGTCCACTGTAGGATAGGTCTGGGAAATATAACCTCATATCACATAGTCAGTGCTTCAGATGCAAGCTCTGACGGCAGCATGACTATATTTTTACTTTATTTTGCAGAGTGTTGATGTAGATTTGCAGTTTTCTTTGTTGTTGAAGAATCTCTCTGAAAGAAACAAAGGCCATGCTCAGAAGACTGCCACACTGTTCCTCACTTTGAGACTCGTTCTCCAAACTCAAAACAGGTTGTGTGACAAGGCAAATACATACAAATTGTGGGTTGTCATTGTTACACGTTGCATTTTACATCGTGAAACCCACTAATTGCTGTGATATTTTGCATTGCTCAGATACGGTTGATTGCAGCAGAGATGTCAATACATTTTTGTCTCTTTCAGTACATTGCTCTGTCTCTATGAGCAGGAACATATCAGTTTAGTCAGAGGACATACCTATAAACCTAAACATAATGTAAAGAGAAAGTGAGTCACCTCACTATGTATTGCATAAATATGGGATTTTCATATTCATACAATAGCACACATTTGTACTACATTCCCTTATATTTCTGCCATTGTTGTCCCACAAACTATTGTTTCTATTTGATTCCAAAAGGTTATCATCACCACCACTACTAAACTTTAACCGATTGACACTAAAGGCAAGGCCCACACTGAAAAACATTGAAATTATGTAATTAACCTATGAGTACCTATCTAATAAACAGTCTGGGTCTTGCTGTGGTGGCTTGTCTTGCTCTACCCTGTGTTCACCCCATCATCTTCAGTACACTGTCACTGCTAACTGCCATGTTTTATGCGTGGAGCTAAGCACACACACAACAATGTAGGTTGCCCTGAAGGTTCAATTCAAGTCAAGTCAAGCCAGCTTTATTGTCACTTCCACAATAACTCTTGACTCTTGTGCTCTTAACACACAAACATGCGCACAACATGTGTTCATATATGTGTATGATTTTGTACACTGTGTCATGACAGAGCATTTATGTTATTGAATATGAAGAGCCACCCATTTTCCATGCACAGGAAAAATTCAACGATTCTTTTGAAGCAGAGCACACCAAAAAAGGGCTGTCTGCATTGCATCCTTAGAAACTTGCTTCCAAAAGTGAATTCAGGCATCATGAATATCTATCCAGTATTGTTTGTCTGACAAAATGTGCAGCATCAATGCAATACTGATACTAATCAGAATAGCTGGAAGTTTTTGAAGGCAGCTGGGACAGAGGTCCCTTTTTCCGCACTACCTGTAAATGGGGCTCTTGCACAAATCACCGTTGATCACTTTGGCACGCACACATTTTACACCGAGCACAGTGATGAAAGAATGAATTACATTCCTCTGATCTGCTATAATATCTCATTGCAATATCTTCATTTGGACTTAAGCACAAGTACTTACTCAATATTTAGACTTGTTTCAACGTCAGAAAAGAATCCTTTCAATACTGTGTACATGTTGGATAGTGCCAGTGAGTGAGAATTGAACATGAGTACTTGGTCTCAAAGGAAAGCTAGCTCAATAGGCTGCGTGTCTTTCATAAATAGATACTTTGATTGAAAGAATGGGAATTGACCATGAAGGTTACAATATTTGAGTACATTGAATTCTGCTGAAATGCTGTGGTTTATCATCATGTAGATGATGGCGTTGGAATAAATTCTTCTCGCCATGTTTTAATCAACGACACGTCTTTGATACTTGGTAACTTCATATGTGAAGGGCTCAGATTTATGTATCTGTTAATTTATTTAATCAACATAATGATTCCCCTCTCATTCATAAAGGTGGAAATTGTGTGCGAAACATAATGAGAAATGATTCCATAATCAGAAATCATTTGAAATCATTTGTCAATCATCCTCCGTGCTTGAACACTCACAATGGTTAACTCACATAAACAGCACTACACAGGGTGATTGATTGATTCATCTAGAAATAAAAAAAAAATCAAAATAATACTCTAACACCCACGATTATGTCATTCATATTTACAGATGGGTGAACTCTGTGTTCATTTCTTAACACCCAAAAGTGATGACACTTCATACTTTTATGAGCTGTACTTCAGTTTTAAGACTCGTAGAGAGATATTGTTCACCGGTCCCGTTTGAATGAACTGTATTACAGTGGCCATGTGTATTTGTAGAATCAAGCCAAAATGGTTCCAAAAATGGAACAGTAAGTCATCTGTTAAATAGGTATCCTGGTACGTATGGATTTATCATTATGGGGTAGCACAAAGAATTAAAGAATTATAAGATAATTTCAGCAATTGTAAAGGATAATCCCCATAGTTATTCTTCTAATATGATAAACTTATTACACGTCATTCCGGTTTCTTCAAGTACTAGAAGCAGAACCTGTGATTAATAAGCACATAAAATGTGGTATAATATTATTCATGAATGAATTTCATCTACAATGCAAACGATCTGTTCTTTGTCCCTGCAGTGTGCCATTACTTTCATCGCTCACATGAAAAACTGTACCCGGTTCTGAGTGACAAAACACACCAGGAGGTGTTTACTTGTTCCTGCACATACTGCCGTAAATTACCATCACTGCCAAGTAAATCTCTCAAAAGTTTGAAGTAACCTGGCATGAATCAATTGGTCTTTATGTTCACCCTATGGATCCAATTAGTACCAGCTTAAGGACAGAATGAATTGTTAAATGACAACTACTGCAGAAAGTGCTTGAAGGCATCAGTTATTAAATAATGGTTGGAGAAGAACCAGGCTTCAGCGAGGGACTGCTGCTCTGATGAAGACCATTACAGAGTCCATCGGTCACCACTAACACATTTCATCGCATATTAAGTCATCTCATCAGATCTGATTTAATAAATCCTCGGTGAGATTTGCCAGATTTGATTTGCCTCATCAGATTTTCAGCTGTATAAATTTAGTGCATGTTGAATGGCAGGTCGTTTTACATGCTTCAGTTCTGGTGAGAAAAAGAGGGGAAATGTGAACTAAAAATAAAGATATGGATTCATCCAACAGATACTGATGGTGTCAGTACAACCAAATCTATACCCTAAGACCTTTCATGACAACATCACAGTAAACAATGAGCATGCAGCCAGATATGGTGGAACTTGAAACAGTATTAAGGGATAAAACACTGGCAAACAGTGCCCATGTCCCTATCATACTGCTGGACAAAAGACTTAACTGCTGTAAAACTGAACTTGCTACTGTAGCAATATGTTCATTTATTTGCTTTTACATATCTAAATGGTTACTCCAAACAGCAGATTACATATACGCAATGTAGGTGTAATTGACATCGATATTTAGCAACATACAAGGAACGGGCAGGTGATAAGACACACGATTGGTGTGGTTATGTTGGGCATCAGTCAAAGTTATGACGGGGCTACCCCATCAGTAGTCAGCATCAATAAGCAGATAAGCAGTCCCACTCGTCTTCACATCTCTTTGTTCTCTGCTCTCCCTCACTCGTCTCCTCCCCAACGTTCCTCTGCTTAGAGACAAGTGGTAGCAGGGAGTGAGAGAAAGGAGGCAAGGCATGAAGATTAGGTTTTTAAAGGGGCTACAGGTAGATCCAGCAATCTGATTATCACCCCACAGTGGTGTATCTCGTACTGGTTCAGCCAGCTCCATTCTAAGGGCTGCAACAATAAACAAACTCAACAGCGTACACTGTGTGGATTCAGCATAACTTTCCATTTAAAATTACATTCAAAAATTCCATGGCTTTGTATTTTTTGGCAATATGCATCTCAATTGAGTGCTAACATTTGCCTTCCCTCTCACTTAGTCTGCCCTGTGGTCTTGACTTCACATAATGTCAGACTGAATGTCTGATTCACACGTCGTTATGAAAAGAACTGATTGTTTTTTGGTATAATTCATACCCTGATCAGACCCTTAAGGGCTGTTCTTGATGTTCATTTCCATTGATAGAGAATCAAATTACCAATAAAGAATCTTGTTTTACCAAAGGATTATAACTGTTGTCATGGTTATAGCGTGGGGCTTCTTGTCACTCAAAAGGCGTTCAGTTACACACTGTGCACATTTCTGGAGGGAGTCATGTAAGATGACAGTACTCTCCCAACTGCTTGGCGTCCTAAGCACTTTAATGCAAGGTGACACCTTGACTCCAGTACATTTCCTATCAACGGAGATGTGTGGGGAGATTCATTATCAGGCCCCGAGCATATTACAGCCCCAGATACGTCCTAGTAGTCCAGGCTGTCACTCGCATTCAGAATGTGCCAGCGCTGGCTGCGTGTTTTACTGTGCTTGAGCAAATTCCCCAGTGAAATCACGCCTGAGCCTTACAGTGCGGATATCATGCTTGTGTTGTGGGTGCCGTCAAAGGCGAACGCGATTGTGGTAGACGGAGCACAAAGCCGCACTATGCGTGTTATTTGGATTGGCACGAATGCCAGTACAAAGTTATGGTGCTAGGAGTTTGCCAATAGCTGGCTCCCATCCTTAACCACACTTACACATCCTCATGTAATCATAGAGAATGCACGTATGTATGTATGTATGTATGTATGTATGTATGTTATGTTCTTCATAAGATCAGAGATCATTGTAACTTTACATTTTTTTATTCCTATAGTATTTTTTTAAGATATTTTAGAGACATTTCCCCGGTTACTCATCTTTTTACACATTTACCAGGATCTGTAATTGCTGTTTACGCATACTGTGTACCGGATTCAGATTCAGTCATTACATGCTGTGTACCAGATTCAGATTCAGTCATTACATGCTGTGTACCAGATTCAGATTCAGTCATTACATGCTGTGTACCAGATTCAGATTCAGTCATTACATGCTGTGTACCAGATTCAGATTCAGTCATTACATGCTGTGTACCAGATTCAGATTCAGTCATTACATGCTGTATACCATATTCAGATTCAGTCATTACATGCTGTATACCATATTCAGATTCAGTCATGATCAAATGAGGAATTTAATATTGTGTTTGCTATGATGTAAAATTATACTTGCTTGTTGAAAACATGTCTTCTAAATGAATGTAAATATGAATCAGAAGTAAATATCTCAGTTGAGATATTTTCTGTTCATCAGATGTACTCAGAGATGATCATCCAGGTTTATCAGCTTTTATTACAGTGGGTTGTTTTGCAAATATATAGACTAAATATTGAGTATGTACTTGTGCTTTCATATATTAGGAAATATATGAAAGAACCACTGCAATAAGATGTCTAACTGCTATACAATATGTGACACAAATGCACTCAGCTGCTTAAGTACAATTTTCTCTGTAGCGTCTTATATTTCAGTTTATTTCAACAAATTAATGAAAGATAAAGTCATAGTTTGGAAAAATAACAGTTACTGTCTAATATGTGTGATGAAAAATGCTAGGGTTGGTCACTGAGCTGTGATATCAACTCAGCGATCAACACGCCGGCCTGCAGCCTCATGTCATATCACACCCTAGAGGTGTGGCGATTTCACAGTGTGACAAACACCCTGCCATGTATTATCACTAACATGGTTCAGGCACATGGGCACACAGGTTATATTACTACTGCTAGTGTTCCAAGCTAATGTGACAGATACAAGGTGCATTTTATCATTGCTATATCTTGCTAGTATTAAGAAAAGTTTCAATTTTATTTCAAAATCATGGTGAGTACCAGTTCAAGGGTATTACTTTGTATAGCCTACTTTGATTTAATAATACACATCAACAATTGACAAATCTGACCACATTCTAAGTTAACTCCAAACAGATGTACAATGAAAAAACCATAATGGCTGTGGATACTTGGGCTCTACTGCTCACAGAACAGTATGGTGGTACAGCATTCAGAAATAAGGTTCAACCAATGTGGTCTTTCACAAGCAGCAGAGTTGCTGCAGCACTAAGCAGTACACAAATACGTTACGTAAAACAATTCACTAATTAACACTGTGTGCTGTCCCCCTGTTCAATATTACATAATACTTTTATGCATATCACACAACATAAAAGGAAAGGTTAAACCAACACATTAGCAATTGTTTTATAGGAGTTTTTTAAAACAAGGTTTTACATGGAATATACCCAGACTACCCTTTCCCCATTTAATCCAGCTTGCCAAATAAAGATGGCTTAATTGATGTTTAAAAGATGTATAAATTGTCTCCTGTTCGAACTCCCATTGTGCTTGCTGTTTCCAGCATCCCTCCCTCTCACCACCTACACCCTCATCATGCTCACACCTCTCTTTTCTCTGTCTCTCTCTTTCACGGAAGAAGAGTCCTTAAGAATAGGTGTGGCTCCACCCCCCCACATCTGGACTGAATCATTGAATCAGTCACAGAGAAACTATTTCGGAACGTGTAACTGTTGTATAGAAATTTGTTCGGCTGAATCGATGACATTCTTAACATGAAGTTCGTTTCAACTGTTTTTAAACACATATTTTCAGAACAGAAAATCAGATGCTTGCCATCAGAATCTTGGGTCAAAAACCTCACCTCCCCTTGAAGCAAACTCCCTCAAGCCTGACCACCACACATTTCAAGGCATACTTTTTTTCTAATTCATGGATTTCTAGTGAAGGCTGATCCTCTGGAGCTTTATACAAATCCTTATGAGCATAATGCTGGCATAATTGAATCTGAAAAATTGAATCTTGTCTGATCGAATTTCCTTTGGTCTTAAAGTGGTTAAGTGCATATGACTGAACCTGGGGTGAAGTATGTATTTACAGATGTACAGGGTATATGTATTTTTTTCTCTCATAGATTTTTGTTGAAGTAAATGCATAAACCAAAAGAGAAAAAACCATCAGCATGAATAATTTCCCCATTTTGAGTAGCATCCCAGCGTCATGAGAGGCTTTCATAAAATATGTTTCAAATAAAATGCACTTATTCTCAAATTATGAAAGATTTTATGGATGGCAGGCTCTGTGTGTGCAGCTGTATCAATGCCCAGCTTGATTGGTAAAATTCATGGTTAATCTGAGAGTAGAAAACACCTTAACAGCACCAGCAGAGGACTTTTCGGGAGCACAAAATGGACCACACGATCCACTGATGATGATACATCCATGCGCACTGACTCTTAACAGCGGGCATGAAATTCTTCTGGTCCTGCAGTTTGACATTTCACCAAATGCTGGCGTACCCCTGGGGGTGCAGGTTCACATTTTTGTCCTGTCTGTAGCTGTGGGTCAGGGTTTGATTGCCCCTTGAGTATCTCCTTGAAATAGTCTTCCCACGTTCACACAAATCATCTTCTGGGACAGGTGCCATTTTCCTTCTTCTTAAAAGCAGTTTGAAGCCACTTTCTAATGCACTTGATTGATGATTTTTATAAGCCTCCAGGCCTCTCCAGCAGTGTTTATGGTTCTTATTCCTTGGTCATGGCCTGTGATGAGGTGTCATGGTTAAATGTTCACAGGGGAAGATCAGACAGAATTTTACCGATAAGGTCCTTCTCCTTCCCAATTCGGAATTGCAAATTTAGTCTCTAGTTAAGTCATGTCACCTGCACTTGCACACCAAGAGCACTGGAGCTGAAATGTGTGCTCTGCTCTGATACACTTGACTGTAAGCCAGGGACAGTTTTATCCCTCCTACATATAACCGTTGGACATGTAAGCGGATGCCAGGCAGGATCAAGCTGTGTCTCTCATGATGATGCAGTTAATGACCTCCTGCGCTGAAAGTTGCTCTAGATAAAAGCGTCCGATAAATGACTGTAATGTGATGAATAATAATAATATAGGATAATATTTGTATAACTCTTTATATTGATACTTTGAAGTGGTATTCAGCAAGCATCTGATGTATCAGTAGCCAATACGATGCTCACCTGAAGATCCCTGTTCGTATTTATTCATCTGTACCTTTGGCAGAATAATGAAATGTGCTAGACTTAGCTGGATAATTTCATACATTGCACATACACCTACAGAGCCTAATCTCACATTGAGGTGTTTCTCAAAATTAGCCTATTGAAAGCCAAAATTGACTCATAATTGAAGCATACTTGCATTTTTGTGTATTACGACAAAAGCATGCCGTAGACATTAACTGTATGTGTTTAATGACCTGATGTATAAATTTTGGCATGAACCAAAGATATGAAAATGTGTGTGACTGGAGATGCAACAGTATTATGCAACTTAAGTAATTATATATTGAATATGCTGTACATTTAATAATAATAATTATGATGATGACTATCATTACCACTTTATACGCTATATTATTATGCATCCTGTGAGAAAAGAATCTGATTTGCTAACAGTATTTTAACAAGCTAGGTAGAAGCTTACATAACAACCTCATGATAAATCATGATATCGACAACAACTTAACTCTTCTTGCTTTGGAAAAAATAAATAAAATAAAAACAACACGCTTAATTCTTGGCAATTATCCTTTATTTTTTCCCTCAGTATGACTGCTTGGCCTTAGGAAAAAGAATCTTTTCATTATTGTAAAGAGCCTGCTATTGCGACCTTCAATGTAGACACTCTCCACACTGTTTCCATAGCGACCAACTCTTTGCCTCTCAGGCTTCCCTGTGCCTTCGTGCCACAGGCTACACTGCGAATGCTCTGCCCTGCTTCAGGCCAGCGCGTTCTTAGCCACACTGCAAACCATCCCAAACGACCCGGTGCGTTCGGAGATTGGAATAAAGGTAGATGGTCAGAAAGGAACGCACAATCGTACTGCATTCTCAACACTTCTTCTGTTTTTGGCAGTTATTTTATCTCATCTGTTAGTAAGGAATTCATCATATATTCATAACAGAATCCAATTTAAACTGTATTATCAGCCCCTCGTATTGTGTCCCATCTACATGCTATATACATATAAATGAATATTATAGGTATAAGCACTGTTTAGCGCTCTCTTTGAATACCAGATATGTACATGTATGTTCATAGGAAGTCAACAACTGCAGTGTTTGACTGCGGGAATAGCCCTGAGCCATCAGTGCCCATTGCTAATGTAAAGGATGGGTCTTATGTTCTACAATAGCATCATCATGCATTACCATAGAGCCGCACAGAGGTGTTATCAGGAAAACAACATAATCTGCACCTGCTGTCGAAGTCATCCAAACTTCACTCAGAAATAAGTCTCTATTAACTATTTTACTGTTAAAAACAAATAGTTTGTGCCATTCTCTCAATGTGATGTGGTGTAAAAAAATCACAAATGTGAATCAGGTGTCATATAAATACCATTTCACTTGAAAAACATGTCAATATTGTATGTTTTTGGCATACAACATTGACATTTTATCATGGTATGATGTGTACCCCTGTAAATAATTGTACATCAAATAAGATTGCAGATGACCCACACATACAAATGATATGGTTGGGAATTATTCAACAACTATCCTTAAATGTTTACTTGGAATAAGAGAGTCTTGCTTTGCTTTGATGAGAACAGTTTGACAAGATAATTTTCATTATTGCTTAACTCTCCAAGCGGTCACTGAAGACAAAAGTCAAAACTTTAAATTAAGTATGAGCCAAAGTACGAATTCTGATTGAATCCCGCCCTATATCGTATCTGTAGCAACATTAAGAACATAGCCCAAAAAAGCAACAATTGAAGGACGGCGCTGCATTTGTTGAGCTGTTTTAATCAGCTTGGTGGAATGAGGACCAGGCTTTCATGAATGTGAGTCTCTTTTTTTGTTTGCCTTTGAGTTTCTCATCAAACATCTCAAATCTCTCCTGCTTCAAATGGATCATTAATCAGCTCTTATTATGAGGAGATTATTTCACCTTAATAATTCCAGTTTTGCTCCAATAACTCTTTCAGATACCTTGCCATTAAATGCCTGAATACAATGACCGCAGTGTCACTGGGAATATGTAATGACTAAAGTTATTACTTCTATAATCTTGAGTGGCCCTTCAAGCAGGCCCAACTGAAATATTTCAGCATTCTTTATTGCTTGCTGACTTGGCTAAGGAGAGCAAAGGGCAATTATGGAGGATGTCCCTACTCTGAATTTTTAAAAGGGTGTTTCCATTTTAATTCATGCTTTTGCCCAGTGCAAAAGTCTTTCACAGCACTTAAAAGGACGAGGTAGTTTAAGTCATTAATTAAAAGTCTTATAAATTAAAGGCGTACAGTTTCCTCATTTCCTCAGAGTCAGTCCGTAGCCAGTGTGGATATGGCTTATTGTGTTTTTTTTTTTTTTTCTAAAAAGATCATGCTTATTTTGAATCAGCTTATACATTACTTTATATACACTACTCTTACTAAGCTACATTGCATTTTGAAACAGTGACAATTCTCTCTATCTGGGATAACTTCCAAATGCTGTGTTTTGGAGAGATAGGATACAGCAATGATTTTGACTCAACCAAACCAGACTTCGCACGGAAATGCAGGGAAGGGTGGCGTTTGCACTACCTCCCTATAAATCTGAATCAATTAACATCAATCACTCAGGGAATGCAAATTTTTTGGTGGCTGTAATGTTTTCACGTTTATGGTTGCAAGCACTGTGCCAAGATTAATCTGGAGGCTAAAATATTGTGATTAAATAGCATATGCGCTTGAAGAGACAAAGTTCTTTTGAATAAATCCCAGCATGTGTGATTTTGCAGACAGTCAGGAGTCTCGTTTTCGAAAATCCTCTTAGCACAAAGATCTTAATAATCCTGGTAAAGAGCATGACAAATGCAAGAGTTTTTTTTGTCATAAAACCTTCATAACTAATAGTGCACTTAGAAACCATCATAATTTTATGTGTGGCTCTGACGACTTACAGATGGGCTTGTAATGTCTACAGTCATTTTGATATACATTTCCTTACAAAATGAATGGGGAGTGAATCATCTTGCACTAAAATGTCCTCTACACGCATCTGTATCACATATAATCAGATAACACTTTTTTTTCCCTGCAATACGAAGACAGGAAGAAACTGTGCGGGACTCTAAAAGCACATGGTATAAAAAAGGCCTTTTCCATTAGATTGAACCATACAGTCACCCATACACTTGGAATGAAGGGGTGATTCAGTTGAGATGCTGTTCCCTGCCTGAAAGGAGTCAAAGTTGGATTCCAACAGCATAGGTATACAGTGACTTGAAAGGAAGACGTACCATCGAACAGCAAAATTGATGCGCAAAATGAATGGATTTGGAACTTGTTGACATGTATGGTGTGCTATGGTCTACAGTGACATCTAATGCGATTTACTAGGATAGGCCGTTTCATGGCCTCTGAGTTATGTTGTGATTAAGCAACGTTAAGAGGATCTGTTGTGGTTCCATTTCACTTTTCGTCTATACTACGATACGCCTTAATTATGATCTTCCTCCTAAAAACTCTGTCACGCTCTTGAAAGGAAACGCTTATTAGTGTTGGTTTAACACTAAATTAATCTTCACTGAATCATCGGAAAATAAAGTGGCTCAGTAGGTTTTACATGTATTATACACGACTGTGGCTGCAGCGATGCTGATCTGAAGCAGTTGACCCTGACTCCTGTGAGCATGCTTGGAACATTATGCAGACATTTTATTATGTATGCGTTGCAGACGTGGTCCGGAGAATTCTATTCTGTAAATAGATTCTTCCCACCTATGGCTTAAATATGTGTGCTGTTGTTGTTGACAATACATGCATCTGACTGTGTCTGTTTTTGGGTATCAGTGCTATCCATTTGGTCTGTTGAATATGCGCATATCTGGGGCTGTAGTTAAGAATCAAATCTTTATTTCCAGTGTGGCTTAACGAGGCGTAAAGTACTGCCTTTTTCATTACTGATTTCCCTGAATCGAAAACCTGCCAAATATATCAGGACTGACATGGAAAATGAGGAATTTATTAAAATAAAATTATAAGTGAACCCCTCTAGTTTTTCATAACCAGCATCTTCCCTCTCCCAACACTGCTGGACAGCTATAGTCCTTTCTCAAACTGAATAATCCTTCTGAATTATCATACCATTGCAGTATAATATGGTTCCAATTAATAATTAATATTTAATAATGCAATTTTGCACATCTTAAGGGTCTAAGAATGTGGAATGAGTATGCACCAGTGTTTTTATTCAACAGACAGACAATGCACAAAATTAAAAGTAAGAGGGCAAAGCGATAGCATTATTTGTCTGGGGTCAGACCTCCTCACCATGCCTTGGAATTTTTTGTGAGGTGGCCTTAAAAATACTTTTCAGCCAATCAGGGTTAAAGTACAAAGGAAAGTGTAATGGCAATTGCAGTTTCTTAGCATTAATCTTTTATTATTCTGTAAACTGTATTCAATTTTTAATGTAATAAATATGTTAACTCAAAATACATTTGACTTCATCTTACATTTGGATGAAAATTAGCTGCATGGAAACAAATAGATTTTTTAACATAAGACAATTTAGCTTGAGCATTTTAGCTAAGGTAAGTTGGACAAAACACAAGGGAACAGGGATAAACTAACCTGTAGTTAAGCAGATCGACTCAGTAGCATAGAAAGAGAATAGTAAAATATGGCTACTGGAGACATACACTTGTGGATGTCCTTATTTTATTGTCCAAAATCGTTATTAAATAAATAACTATCAAAAAAAAAAAAACTTGTGTTGCTCAGTTCTGTTTTGCAGAGTGTTGTGTAGTTGTGTAAATAATGGTTCAAAATTAAAAGGGGCACTAGTTTTTGAAACATGTAATTCATAGTAACAAGAAAATAAACATTGATAATTGCATGTCATACTGTAAATTATGTTATGTTGACTCTAAGTTTTCATTTTCATTTTAATTTTGTCAGATGTTTCCCCCCAACTTCAGTTTCTTTTGGAGATTTGCTATTCTGGTCTGCTGAAATCTTCCGGGAGTTTTTATGTGAAACTGCATTTTGTGCAAAAATTCTAGCCCATGGTCCTCTGTGAGCCAGATAGTCCATTTTTGTATTGGCTAGTGTGAATGTTCATATCATTGACCGTTCCCTTGCCATGGTGTCATTATGGCTTGTCTTGGGAAGGTTTATCTAATATGAGATTGAGTATTTAGTCACAGACCCATTGTATTTATCTATTAATGTATGAATTGTCACTTTAAGATACAGTTAAACCACCAGTCACATGCAGAATGTATTCAGGCCCTAGTTTCATGCATCATTTTTATAGCACTAGGGTGAGTAAGAGATAGCCACGTTTGTCTATCCCTATTACTATAATTATAGCCTCTGTATCACTAACATTTTACATGTGGGAATCTTTGCTTGGTCAGTTATTTGTTTTGTAATTTAAGGCCACAGTAATCTACTTGATCATTCACAGTATCAATAATGTCTAAAAAACTCCCCCAAAAAATACTGAGTGACAGACTAGATTAAAATCAAGTTCAGCTACATACAATATGTGATTGAATGTTTCTACAGCTGCATCTAAAAAAAGTGAAGGGTTCGAGTTAGCGTTATGTTTAATAGTTTAAAAGTTACATGCAGCTCGAAATTAGATCAGTGCAGGTCATAGTTAGAGATGAAAATACCCTTAAAAAAGAGAAAAAATATCATCTCCAAAGTAAAAATGACAGAGTGAATTCAAATTGAACAGTCCCCCACAACAGAATACTGAAATTCAGAAAAATGAAATTGAAAGACTCACTTTGGAAATGGGCTTTACTATTCCTGAAAAGAATTCAATCGCACAAAATATTGAAGCAGGTAAAAATGATTGTACCAATAGGAGATGTGAAGAAAAGGTGGAAGGACATCGAGAGGCACTCAAAAATGATTTTCTCCATTTTGTTGACCATCCCATTCAGACATTACAAGGAATGCCCGCTGTAAGAGTGCAAAGTGGTTGCTGCAGGCAGAACAGGTGATGAGGATGAATGGAAAAGATAAAACGATGTTGAATAATTTGTCTTTCATTCAGCGGGAGAAATGAAGCTATCTAAATATTCTCTTTTGATCCGAATTACTGATGATGTTTTACAGAGTAAATGATAACTGCCATCATAAAAGTTAATATGCAGCATATAACTTAGTACTCACATGTCATTTTATCAGAAATCCGCACAAACACACACACACACACACACACACTAGAGATACTTGCATCAATGGAAAAGTATATGATGATGTCACTACCAATACAGAGCTGCTCTAATGGCCCATTTCGAGAGCTTTGTGAATCCCACATCTTGTTTTGAATGATTGTCGTTGTTCTGAAGTTCGGAAAGAAGCCAAGAGTTGGAGTGAGTCTACCCCTCTGTGTTTTACTACGCTCATAAAATGGTGAAACGTTTACCATTTCATTTCTCAAGCATAACTCAAAGCTATTGAGAAAAACAGGATGCAATCTTTATGAATTATAAGTCTCATTAAAATGAATAGGACCTAAATTATCTATGGCCTAGATGTTTTTTTCTGCTGGTCATGTAAATTCTAGCACATATGCTTTGCAAAATGGTGGTCTCCATGAACATGGTATGTCCACGCTGATCACTATAAATTTAAATTATTAGCCCCATGGAAATCAATGGGACATTAATCTCTGATAGCCTTATGGCTCAGAACATCTCAGCCACCAAAATGAAATTGAAGACATCAGCTTCAAATAACAGGTCTTCATAAATATTCTACATATAAAATAATTGGTATGAATTATTTACATTCTTGAATTGTATTGATTTAAAGAAGACTTTATGATTGCAATCAGTCTTACCAGGTTATAACCAGGTTAGTTCCGCACATTATTTTAACATACAACAGCACCAACTCATACGGCATATTTAAGAATGTAGCGTTACTAGTTCAAGTTTAAAAGTTCTGGTTTCAAATTATTAGCATGTGCACCATTAGTTCTTCTGTATTTACCCTCTGAATAATTCAGAAATGCATGTGGAAATACAACTGTGCAACAGATTACACAATAACCACCAAACCAATTGTATTTATTTTAATATTCCCAGAATAATTATCAAATTTTAATTGCTGGTTGTGGAATGGTTCTGGAAATGTTAGAGAAAAAGGCCTCACACTACATACTTTGTTAGAATTGCAAAAGTACATGTTGGAATTGTGTTTGTATATTTTCAAAGTGGGCATATTGTCCGCCTGACTCAAAGTGATGTGCAGTAAATCTGAGGGGTATTAAAACATGAAGAGATACTGTGAATCAATTCCCATTCATTTCTCCTCCTTCAAGATGAACTTGTCTCAGGACATCACCACCCCAGACAGGGTCACACATAATTCCTGCATGAGCCCTTGCCTTTTAAGAAAAGCTCAGGAGGGTCACACAGTTCAAGCATTACATATTTGAATAACACTCAGGGGGAACTTTCTATTGAAAAGTGATAGAGAGATAATTCCAGCTGCAATCCTCATGTAACCAAGATGTTTTCCATGCTTTCAGTTTTGCACAGTTGCCAGGCCATTGTGCGCGTGTCAGATGCCTGAGCACAGAGTCTGGGCACATGCTTCCATAATAAGACGCCCTGATGTGTGTTTCATGTAACAGACAGAAAATGCATCGACTGATGAATCTGGATCAAAGGGCAGGCATTTTTCCTCTCTGAAAACAATTATTTCATATGATCCAATTTGGAGCCTCCCAACATCACAAATTAAATTCACCTTTAAACTATGAAATGGCTTTTCTTATTTATTCTTGCCACACTGCAATGAATTTCAGGATGCATTGTGTAGCAAGTATTGCACAAATATGTGATATTCTGTTGATGAGTAGCTGAGTCAGTGAAGGTACCACACAAGAACAAACCTGATACCTCAAGCCTAGATATTGCAGCTAGGAGCCTAGGCTATGTATTCAGCCTGCAATGGGCTGGGATAAACAAACACCCTTATGAATAAGTGCAAGATTTCAGCTGATTGAATGATTATTCACAAGTTATTTGGCACCATAAGTTGAATCACATTGGTTTGACAACAGTTGAAACTCGTTGATTTTTATGTTAGCATATTGTTTGCTTGCGGTTTGATTGATGTTGAAATGCGATGTACCGAATTAAGACTACATTATACCATGGGAAGATAGATTATAGCTCCTGGTTCTGTAACGGCATAAATATTAATATCAACTGTAAAACTAAATTAGAACAATTGCTTGCATTTTTTTAACCTTTTTTTTGTGTTCTCAAAGCTTGAAAGCATGTCACGTTTAAACAGGAGTCAAACTTCTGTTCCTTTCAACCTACTCTGTACTGTCAAAAAATGTTTAAACACTAACTTAAAAATTCATTAAAAATAATAACCATGCATGCCTTGATTTCATTATAATGTAGACTCTTTATTATGGAGAAGCTAAATTTGCAAGTTGCAAATAAGTATTATCAGATTTACACAAAAATGTGGTGACAGGCTCTCTGGAACCTCACACACTTCACAAGCCAAATGTTCATGATCAAAAAGTAAAAAAAAAAAAAAAAAAAACACCATGAGTGAACGCATTATATATGTATATATACACACACTACAGATAGACAAATATCACACTCACACAGAAGTGTCTTCACTGTTTGATCTTGAACATTTGGACAGTGAGTTGCACAAGGTAGCAGACAGCCCGCCACCCTGATTGGCTAATTGGCGGCGGAGGCGGTGGGCTACCAAAGCAGCTGCACCTGCGGGGGCTCTCATTATTGTGCCAGCATGGCACCTCTGAACACATAATTATTATGCAAAAAGCACAAGTGCAGCACAAGCCTGAGCTCCCTCCTCTGCGTGCAGGGCTAGTCATTCCGATACTGCCCTCATTTTGGGAGACCGGGGTGCTTTGGCACCAGGCCAGTGATGTGGAAAGCACGGGGGAGGGGCAGCCAATCTGGGGATGGTGGCTTCTCTGCCATCTGCTTGCTTGGAGGCTGGCAGGGAATTCCGGCATGGGGTTCTGGTGGGGTGTGACTGAAATGTAGATCGGAGAACAATCTTCATTGCGTTAGCGGTGTAGAGACCCGTAATAGAAAACAGACGGGTGTGGTCTTCACCATGTAGCAATAGCAAATTGTTATGCACAAGCTTCTTTCCATTTGCATTAGTTAAACCCTAAGCTAATATAATTGGTCCATACAAAGTAAAATATCAGGTTTTTCTGTAAAATCCCCCCAACGTGTTCCAGCGGGGCAGTTAGTGTCACTCTGTAAAGAACTCAATGATTATCCCATTTCCATATGTGACAATACTCCTCAAAACACTTGGGAACGTAATTATTTTTCTAATCATGTTAAATGCTCAAACAGCAGAAACCAGGAGAAAGAGAGAGAGAGAGAGATGTGAAATGTGTAATTTTCGACACTTCGCCTTTCGACCACATTAAATAAATTAGCAATTTCTGAGATATGCTTACCAGGTTAGCCAAAATATTGGAAAAATCATTTGAAAAAGGATTTTGAAGTAATTAAAAAAGACACACACATTCCATATTAATGCTGACAGTACCTGGTGTGGGGGGGGGGGGGGGGGGGGGGGGGGGGGGGGTACCCATTTGATGAAACAAACGCAGTGAAAGTGCCCCCTTGGGTGCCCTTCCAGGGGACAAAACATGATGCACTGCTCTCTAGAGTTAACCTGTGTACGAGAAAAGGTAATAAAGCCCTCTAAAGAGAAAATGCCCCAGTGCCTGTTTGTTTACAAAAAAAATGCAGCAAAAGTGCCCTCCTGGATGCCCCTACACACAACTGCCCTCCCCAAGGCGTGCAGGAGGTGCCATCTTACTTTTTTTTGCCCCTGCCCCTCAGACAGCCTGATCATGCCACTGCTTACCAATCTAAATATAAAAGATCCAACAGACTATGTGATGAAGTAGTTGGTGACCAACTGCAGGGGGTAAATTGGACATGTGAACTGCTAAATTAGTTAAGGTATCAAGAAGAGGTGTGTCACACTTTATGACGGCATACAACAAAAAAGAAAACAAAACTACAAAACGAAAGAGGAACAGTGGTCACAAGTCGAAACTGAGAGAGGTATAGACACAAACGTAACATGATTTCTGCTAAAAATAATAAAGGAAGCCTGAAAAATCACTCAGAACAAAACAACAACAAAAAGTGGATGTTATAAACTTCACACATCTGATATTTGTGTTAGGCTGCCATTTGAAAACTCATTGGTGAAAGCATAATGCATAAGCTGATGTAATATTAAAAAAAGATGGAGGAAATTAATATTGTCTGAAGAGTCATATTTTATTAATTTTACTACATCTGGGTGAGTTAATTTTTGAAGTAAAAGAAGGGAGACATTCGATCCATACTGCCTGGACCACCTGTTAAACATGGTGGTGAAGCCGTCATGGTGTGGGCAGCCATTTTGTGGGTGTCAATGTGTCTGATCATAAATCTTCATGGTAGAATTACACCTGAGGAATACAAAGTCATTTTGGGAGACCACATGCTATGGTGTGGAAATTGTCTTGATATGTTCCCATATTTCAATTTGATAACATCTGCATAAACACTGTGAAACAGACATAAAGGGACTTTTCATGGTCACCAGAATGGCGACCAACACCTTCCAAGTCCTCTGCAATCACCACATCTAATCTTCACGGAACCTTTGATATGAATACGTGACAAACATCATTTATTCACCTTAGGAAACCAAGACAGATGCTGATTAGCATTTCGAATTAGAGTGAGGAAAAAAATCCATTTTTATTAAAGTATTAACTTGTGGAAGAATAAAACATCAGTATGCAAATGAGGGATGAGCTAAGAGTCCTTCACTGTGACAACAACACAAAAAGAAAGCAGCTTTTAATTAAAGAATCCTGACCCAGAGAGAGACCAAATTTCTTCACATTTCAAAGTGAGAAAGCGAGGTGACGTCCTATACTCCCTATCATTCATAGTCATAAAACAACACTGTTGTTTATCAAATTTCATTTTGATCAAATCATAGTATTGTTTTCATAGTGTGGTTTTGTGATACCCAAGTCAGGTATACAAGCACAAAATTCTGAACAATGCATGACACTGCCTCTGGTCACCATAACACAATATGATAAGCATCAGTAATTACCATTCAAAAGTGTCAAAAATGTTTGCATATTGATACAAGCATCATGCCATTTATCAATATAACAAAGCCCAAATAATTATTCTGGTGCATATTTCTGTCATAACACCCATCCCTACATTAATACATCAGAGATGTGTTTATTCTCATTTGAGATGAGCACATGACTTGGGTGACATTCTGGTCTTGGCATATAAATATGGCTCCTCCCAAATCACTGAGTTAAAATTCCCTTACGTATTTATTCACAAAACCCAATATTAATTTAGCTCCTTTACTTATAAAATAGTAATACCTAAAATTAAAGGGGTTTCTTTTCAATATTTAAACTCAAACACCCAAACGAAAATGTTGGTTATGAGTTGTTCACAAAATGTTGGCTTGTGAATAATGCATGCACGCACACACAAATGTAAAATAGAAAAAAAATCAATTAGCCACTAAACAGATCAATAAAAATAAATAGATCATCTTGAGTATTTGAATGTGAGTGTTCATCTCTCTCTCTCTCTCTCTCTCTCTCTCTCTGGGGGTTTGGAGGTGACATTCTAACTTTTGTTTTCTTTAACTTTTTCCTTGATGATTTCCAGGCTGTAGCTTTACAGGTGCGTATTATTTGTACCAATAGAAATGCCTTTTTAGCAGGGGTTAAGGTGTAAACCAAACTGAATAAACTACACTCTATTAGCATGCATGCATAATTAAAAAAAAAATATTATTTAAAACCTGAATTAACATTTATGATGTGCATGTTTCCTGTTCTTCCTGGTTAAAGAAACATCACCACCAATTTCTCAGTGCCCAGTAAGTCTTTACTGCATATCGCTGCTGACTGTGGTCGTGACGTGTAAAACCGAAATACTGCCACACAACCGAGGTGCTTCTTCGTTTAGGAATCAGATCACCTTCTGCAGCTACACAATGATCCACTGGCCGGCTCATTTTGATGAATAACTAACTAGAGCGCTAAGAGTTTCTTTGCTTCACACTGGTTTCGCCGCTCCATTCTCGTCTTGCGGATGATGTCTTTTGCACGCACGCATCTGCATCAAGAACCGATTGTGCATGTGTGACTGTTCTCTGCTCTCTAGCCTTCCATGCAGTTGTCAGCTTATTAAATTAAAATAATTACGATATGCTTATCATGACAAATTAATTTGCAATATTTTTAAAATGTTATATATTGTGCAGCCTTAGCAGCTATATTTCATAACCATCATGGATTGATGAACCAAGTACATTGGGTCAAATTGTGACAGATGAGTAACTTACGCCACAATGTATTTGATGTCTTGCACGTTTGAATGTCTTCATTGCTTTATTGAGGCTTAATATAAATGTTAAATATTCCTTGTGCATGGAAACACAAAAAACTCACAATTTACTCCTCAGTTTCCAATATATATATAGTACTTATTCATATGGAATGCTGTTAAAAAGTGTTTGATGAAACAAACGCAGTGAAAGTGCCCCCTTGGGTGCCCTTCCAGGGGACAAAACATGATGCACTGCTCTCTAGAGTTAACCTGTGTACGAGAAAAGGTAATAAAGCCCTCTAAAGAGAAAATGCCCCAGTGCCTGTTTGTTTACAAAAAAAATGCAGCAAAAGTGCCCTCCTGGATGCCCCTACACACAACTGCCCTCCCCAAGGCGTGCAGGAGGTGCCATCTTACTTTTTTTTGCCCCTGCCCCTCAGACAGCCTGATCATGCCACTGCTTACCAATCTAAATATAAAAGATCCAACAGACTATGTGATGAAGTAGTTGGTGATCAACTGGATTGTCATTAAAATGTGTATTTAAATACATCACTATGTTATTCTAACAATGAACATAATGTTATAATTATTCTTTTTTTTTCTGAGAATGTTTAATTAAGATTGAAATGAGGCTTACCACAAGAAATTTTTAGTATAACAGATAAGCTAATTAATCGATAGGGTACAAATCATGTCTGTCTAACTCTCCAGAGCCTGCTACTCCTAGAAGTAGCTACAAACTGTTCATTTGGATCGTTAGGGTTAAAGTTACGAAGGATTTCTGTGAAATAACGTAAAATAGTAATCACAACCATTTCCTCTTAGGCCTTATTGTTTTAGCACATGGGCAAGTCTTAGCAGAGTTGCTTATTTTTGGGAGCAATGACAACTTCAGTACTTCTAGTTAACAGCATGAATGCAGAAACTACTTCCTTTCCCCTCTCATCTTGATTAAGAGCAGGAAACGTAACCTGACTGATTGGCTCCACAATAAGATAAAGGAAATAATTAGGCAGCTCAAGGCACTTCACAAATCAAAGACAATATGAGTAGATGCAATGGCTATCTACATGGAGGTGTGTTTTCTCGAGAAGAGTGCGTTGGTGTAATTCCCTGTAATTCACCTTTACCTTTTCAATCAATCCCATTAATTATCTTAGTTTGAAACTGTCCACATGTCCACATGTCTCCTATTTAACTTCAGTACAGCATTGCACCCAATGGACTCCAAGCCCAAGATTTAACTTCTGTCCAGAAAACCTACTCTTACATTCAAAAAACTCTTCCAAATGCATTTTGTTGTCTGGACAATACATTCTACTGAATAAAAGCATAGTAGCAAGAGTGCAAGATTCGATGAACAGTAATGGAAGTGTGACAGCTTTCTACAGCTATTTAATGGAGTTTGATAAAACAAAACAAAAGGCCCTTAGAAGCCCCAGGGCACTGGCACTGGGGTTGTCTTCCCCCGCAGATGTCATCATCCTAGGTGGAGCCAGTGGGCCCCACCTAGTGCCCTCAGTGCTTGTCGACCCACACTTGCACACTCCCGGTTACCTGGTACTGCCCCCCCAGCTGCTACCATCCTGCCCGATGACCTGCCCCTGCACACTCCTGGGTCACCGGCATGATGGCCTTCCATTTCCCCAGCTGCCACCATCCTGCCCGATGACCCGCCCCTGCACGCTCCTGGGTCACTGGCATAATGGCCTTCCTTTTCCCCAGCTGCCACCGTCCTGCCCGATGACCCGCCCCTGCACGCTCCTGGGTCACCAGCATGATGGCCTTCCTTTTCCCCAGCTGCCACCGTCCTGCCCGATGACCTGCCCCTGCACGCTCCTGGGTCACCGGCATGATGGCCCTCTTTCTCCCTAGCTGCTTCCGCCTCTCTCGGTTTGGCCAAGTTTCATCCGGTGCACTCATGTGCCACCGTCCTGCCCGATGACCCGCCCCTGCACGCTCCTGGGTCACCAGCATGATGGCCTTCCTTTTCCCCAGCTGCCACCATCCTGCCTGATGACCCGCCCCTGCACGCTCCTGGGTCACCAGCATGATTGCCCTCCTTCTCCCCAGCTGCCACCATCCTGCCCGATGACCCGCCCCTGCACGCTCCTGGGTCACTGGCATAATGGCCTTCCTTTTCCCCAGCTGCCACCGTCCTGCCCGATGACCCGCCCCTGCACGCTCCTGGGTCACCAGCATGATGGCCTTCCTTTTCCCCAGCTGCCACCGTCCTGCCCGATGACCTGCCCCTGCACGCTCCTGGGTCACCGGCATGATGGCCCTCTTTCTCCCTAGCTGCTTCCGCCTCTCTCGGTTTGGCCAAGTTTCATCCGGTGCACTCATGTGCCACCGTCCTGCCCGATGACCCGCCCCTGCACGCTCCTGGGTCACCAGCATGATGGCCTTCCTTTTCCCCAGCTGCCACCATCCTGCCTGATGACCTGCCCCTGCACGCTCCTGGGTCACCAGCATGATTGCCCTCCTTCTCCCCAGCTGCCACCATCCTGCCTGATGACCCGCCCCTGCACGCTCCTGGGTCACCGGTATGATGGCCCTCCTTCTTCCCAGCTGCCACCGTCCTGCCCGATGACCCGCCCCTGCACATTCCTGGGTCACCGGTATGATGGCCTTCCATTTCCCCAGCTGCCACCGTCCTGCCCGATGACCTGCTCCTGCACGCTCCTGGGTCACCGGCATGATGGCCCTCTTTCTCCCTAGCTGCTTCCGCCTCTCTCGGTTTGGCCAAGTTTCATCCGGTGCACTCATGTGCCACCGTCCTGCCCGATGACCCGCCCCTGCACGCTCCTGGGTCACCAGCATGATGGCCTTCCTTTTCCCCAGCTGCCACCATCCTGCCTGATGACCCGCCCCTGCACGCTCCTGGGTCACCGGCATGATTGCCCTCCTTCTCCCCAGCTGCCACCATCCTGCCTGATGACCCGCCCCTGCACGCTCCTGGGTCACCGGCATGATTGCCCTCCTTCTCCCCAGCTGCCACCATCCTGCCTGATGACCCGCCCCTGCACGCTCCTGGGTCACCGGTATGATGGCCCTCCTTCTTCCCAGCTGCCACCGTCCTGCCCGATGACCCGCCCCTGCACACTCCTGGGTCACCAGCATGATGGCCTTCCTTTTCCCCAGCTGCCACCGTCCTGCCCGATGACCTGCCCCTGCACGCTCCTGGGTCACCGGCATGATGGCCCTCCTTCTCCCTAGCTGCTTCAGCCTCTCTCGGTTTGGGCAAGTTTCATCCGGTGCACTCACGTGCCACCCTCCTGCCCGATGACCCGCCCCTGCATGCTCCTGGGTCAGTGGTATGATGGCCCTCCTTCTCCCCAGCTGCCACCGTCCTGCCCGATGACCCACCCCTGCACGCTCCTGGGTCACCGGTATGATGGCCCTCCTTCTTCCCAGCTGCCACCGTCCTGCCTGATGACCTGCCCCTGCACGCTCCTGGGTCACCGGCATGATGGCCCTCCTTCTCCCTAGCTGCTTCAGCCTCTCTCGGTTTGGCCAAGTTTCATCCGGTGCACTCATGTGCCACCGTCCTGCCTGATGACCCGCCCCTGCATGCTCCTGGGTCACTGGTATGACGGCCCTCCTTCTCCCCAGCTGCCAACGTCCTGCCCGATGACCCGCCCCTGCACGCTCCTGGGTCACCGGCATGATGGCCCTCCTCCCGTTAAAATGAATCTGGCTGGAAGTGTCTCTCCCCAGCTCAAAGTTTCTGTCCCCAGGTCGAAGTTTCTCTCCCCAGCTCAAAGTGTCTCTACCTAGCTCCTTCCCAGTGATAATTCTGCTCGATTTCAATGTCGTAAATTCATAGAACCAAGGGTACAAAACCACAACTATCATTGTTATCAACAAATGTGTTTAGCATTATTGATGTATGTATTCGAAATATATGGTTTCGGATCCAAAAATTATGATACCATACCGTTTTTAAAAAGAAGTATTGTAAAAGTACTGAAGTTTCGGTATACCGTGCAACACTAGTCCCTATTGCGGAGTGTTGAACTCTGAATTGGTCGGGTTCTTCCGGGGTTAAAGGCTTCAGTCTGTGGCGTGTGCCATTCCACTAAACACTAGCAGCTACTACAGCAGTACAAACAGACTACTGGACCACTCAATTAAATCTCTTGCTGCCTTATAGTCACTGGCCATGCTATGCCTTCCAAACTTAACTCTGGTTAAACTAAGAAAACATCCATTCTGCCCACTTCCCTTTATCCAATGAAAACCCACATACCACACACACTGAAATCACATTAAAATTTCTTCTATTTCCAGCTGGTAGTCTTTTGGGGGATTACTCCTCATCCACGAGGACAGCTTCTACTCTCCCCCCCTTTGTACTCCAGGACCAATATCATTCTTTGTCTGCATCTCATACCATTCCTTGTCAATAAATTTATCCTAAATGCACTCTTGTTGTTTGAGAATTTGATCTACTGAAATGTTGTAAAAGGTTGCGAATCAAAGCCTACCTTAAACATATATAAATATGTGTGAATTACCATTCAAAATAAAACATTTAAACATATTTCCCAAAACAGAATTTTTAGTGACACAAATACATTTGTCAGCATGTTTTTTAAAAAAAAAAAGTATCAGTTTCATAATCCCAGCAGAGCACTTATAAAACTCACATTCTCAGATTTCCTGTGAAGTCCACACTTTTTTTCAAAAAAAATGTATCAATTGGGATCTGTGCGACAGCAAATAATTTCAGAAATATACTGAAGGAAAGCTCTTGTGGATTTGTCTGAAATACTTATCTTCTCTTCACCACCCTACAAGATTCTATAGTCAAGGACCATAAAAAGCCACCCACCTGTCACCTGTAGCTAATCATCAGATCCATCAAATCAGTGCTGGATAATAAATATCCAGGACGTTCCGCAGTACCAGGGTTGTGTATCATTTTTACCCATGTGATTGCAGCCTAAGAGTTGGACAGCTGGGGCAGCTGTGTTTAACCTGTTTTATGCTGTTTTTTTCACAGTTGCAAACAAATGCCTTTCCCATCTTCTATCAGGTTATGAAGACTGACCCCTTTCAGATTTGCAACTGGCTTCTCACAACATGCCTCAATTTATACATTCAAGTCAGACCTGTAACATTTCTACTTAGCCACAACCTGGTGGCATTACTTATTAATTAATCCTACAAAAAAGATATGATTTTTCTGAGGCGAGGACAGTATTTCTCCATGGCACTGTAAGAGACTAACACATAACTACAAGAAGCCAAGAAGCATGCAGTTCTATTTTACTTTTTTTAAAATTTGTTTATGTTCGTACAGATAATTGGCATGTAAATTTCAATAGGGGACAACTTTTTGGGGCTATACAGACATCATGCATTAAAAATTTGCAATGGCACAAATTGGAGTTTGTTAAAACAAAAGTTTGGAGAAGTATCTTCAGACAACCCCTCACTCAAATACCTCTGTCCATCCAATCCAGTTTTCTACGCTGGTGTTAAAATGCCACACATTGCACCTTATCTCCGCCTTCATGACTACTTCTCTTTCTTCTGTATTTCTTCTTCTTTTCTAGTGGTCTGGTGGGGGTTCACCTCACCCAAAATAGTGAGGCATGAAGCTGCCCCCTTGGACTCCAAGCCCAAAACCAAATGTCTGTACTGACATACAACTTGCTACATCACAATAAACTCCTTCCAAATGCATTTAATGTTGTCTGAAAATTAATTCTACTGAATAAATGTAAGGCTAAATGATGCAACCACACATTTAAAAATGAATGTGGGAAAGTATTGTGATTAGTTGGTGCAGTCACACCTTTGCCTTCATCTCTTGCTCCCATGTGATTCACATCACAAGCTTATGCATTGATTAGATTCAGATTTTTCTTTTGAAAAATGTCTTTTTTTTGGCACCCAAACCTTTGTCCAGTAGGACCCAGATGGTCAGGTCGAGCAATGCAAACAATAATTCATATGTATAACTCATTTTGGGTGGGACGACAGTTCCGTCCTTGAGATTATTTTGGAAAAATATGAGTATGTTCACATTATACATTGTTTTCCGTTATGGGATGCTTGGGTCTTCTTCAAAGCCTTCTAAGCGTGTAGAATGGGCAGTTTCTCTCATGTCTGACATTTTAGGAACCTCTCCAGAAATAATTGTCTAACTAAATTACCTTATTTTCATTTCAAATCTATATTTGCCTTTCAGAGACGCTGCATGCTGTGCATGCTTCATTGCCTTTTCAGATGAGGAAAGTACAGTAAATGAGCTGGATTCTTTCTGAATAATTTCTGCAAATTTCTCGGTACCTTGAACTGTCACTCCCGGCCACATAAGTAATCACTATGACGCAGGCCTTAAACAAACCCTCTCAAGATCTAACATTCCTGAAGTTCCTCTTATTGCAGAAATCACATGGCTGTGTGAACATGACTGTGCCTGTTATGGTGCAGTGCAGATATGTATAACACAAAAGAAATTCACTGTGCCCAGTTTACATTGTCCAAGTTCATGGAGCAGCAGTAGAAATGCAGCATACCTTAAAACTTTCAAAAATTGTTGGGGCATTCTGCTGCAATGAATTGTACTTATGCACCCACAAAATTCTACCCATGTTACAAGATATACCATGGTGATGTAATGAGTGCAGTTAGAAAATAAAAGTTTCAATTTAAGTGTGTTGCATTATGGGTATGTAGGTCTTGAGTTAAGAAATAATGCTACCAAATTACAGAAGGGATAAGACAGCTTTTTTCTTAGTTTCATAAACTGTTCAAATTGTGTACTGTGCCTGTGAGCTAAGCATCCAGCAAAGCATCACCACATTCTGGAGAAAAATCTCCTGAAGCTTTCAATGACAGAAACAGGTTCAAGAAAGGCAATCACAGCTATAATGACACAATTGCATAATAAATAGACTCACTACATGCATGTAAATCATATTCCAAATTACTGAACCATATGTACCTTTGGGCCAAATCAGGACTAGACACTCATGCTCCATGTTTCTCACTGATGCTGACAGAGTTTTATGACAACCACGCAACACTTAAAGCAGACATGTTTACAGGATATAACTAGCACAGTCATGGCACATTTTAAACACTACAGAAATGAACATTATGAATTTGTGATATTGGGTAAGCCACAATGCATGCTGAAACCTGTACAGTCTGACCTGTAAACATTAATGACAGCACCCATCATGATGGCTAGCTAATGATACAGTTGCAGCAACAGCTACAACATGTCATTAGCCACCTATAATTTCAAATGCCATGATTATTTCATTCTCTTTCTACTTATCGTTACAGCTCCTGAGAGTCTTGTGCTGTTTACCTGTGTGAATACTGTATAATTACCTAAAAAAAAGGGTATATTTTGAAATAGCTAAGTGAATAAGCCACTCAAAAAAGACAAAAAGGTGTGTGTGGTTCATAAATGCTTGTGTGAAGAAAGATCACACAAAGTAATCAAAGTAAAAGCTTTAGGGAATATGAAATGATAATGAGTCTAAGTTAATGCAATAGTTTCCAAAGTTTTAACTCGTGCAACTAAAACATTTTTAGGCCTAATGATTACCGGAGACTGGTGTTTATTTAGAAAATTGAATGTACCACCTAGCCTTTATAAGAGATTGGAGTTAACTTCATGGTCATGGTTAATGTTGGGAAATGTCATGGTATTACCTTAAAAAAGGTCCATGTTTGCTGCAAAACTTATGTGGCACCAGTTTCACTCAATTAAAGTATTAGATGTGCAGTGCTGCGCTTGTTAAATCATGAATTAACTTTGATTAACCACATTTTGTGGAAAGCTGAGCTCAATTTCACTAGCCCCACCCAGGTCTGATTGCTGCCAGACCTGTAAAATCAAGAAAGCATTTAAACAGAACCTGTATGACAACATGAAGTAGGCTAAAAGGTTTCAAAAAGCAACACATTATGCCCCAATCTAAAGAAATTCAAGAATAGATGAGAAACAAAGTCATTGACATCTATCAGTCTGGAAAGGGTTAAAAAGCCATTTCTAAGGCTTTGGGACTCCAGGGAACCACAGTGACAGCCATCATCCACAAATGGAGAAAACATGGAACAGTGGTGAACCTTCCCAGGAGTGGCCGGCCTACCAAAATTACTCCAAGAGCGCATCTACGACTCATCCAGGAGGTCACAAAAGAACCCAGAACAACATCTAAAGCACTGCAGGCCTCACTTGCCTCAGTTAAGGTCAGTGTTCATGATTCAACAATAAGAAAGAGACTGGGCAAAAATGGCATCCATGGGGGAGTTCCAAGGCGAAAACCACTGCAGACCAAAAAAAACACAAAGGCCCGTCTCACATTTGCCAGAAAACATATTCATGGTCCCCAAGACTTTCGGGAAAATATTCTGTGGACTGACGAGACAAAAGTGGAACTTTTTGGAAGGTGTGCGTCCCGTTACATCTGGCGTAAAACTAACACAGCATTTCAGAAAAAGAACATCACACCAACAGTCAAACATGGTGGTGGTAGTGTGATGGCCTGGGGCTGCTTTGCTGCTTCAGGACCTGGACAACTTGCCATAATTGATGGAACCATGAATTCTGCCCTCTACCAGGAAATCCTGAAGGACAATGTCCGGCCATCAGTTTGTGACCTTAAGCTCAAGCCCACCTGCGTTATGCAGCAGGACAATGATCAGAAGCACACCAGCAAGTCCACCTCTGAATGGCTAAAAAAAAAAACAAAATGAAGGTTTTTGAGTGGCCTAGTCAAAGTCTGGACTTAAATCCGATTGAGATGCTGTGGCATGACCTTAAATGGGTCGTTCATGCTCAAAAACCCTCCAATGTGGCTGAATTGAAACAATTCTGCAAAGAAGAGTGGGCCAAAATTACTCCACAGCAGTGTGAAAGACTCATTACCAGTTATTGCAAACGCTTGATTGCAGTTGTTGCTGCCAAGGGTGGCACAACCAGTTATTAGGTTTAGGGGGCAATTACTTTTTCACATGGGGCCAGGTTTGTTTGGATAGCTTTTTTCCCTTAATAAATGAAATCATCATTTAAAAATTGCATTTTGTATTTACTCAGGTTATCTTTGTCTGATATTAAAATTTGTTTGATGATCTGAAATATTTAAGTATGACAAAAAAGCAAAATCAGAAGAAATCTGTACACAGCACTGTAAGTTTTTTTTTTTTTGTAAGATGTAGTTTAGCATGGCATGCAGAAGTACACATGTAGCATATAGAAGATGTACCCAACGCCGGGACATCGTCTGATGGTCACTATCATACGCATGCAACCGATAGCACTGTTGGACATATGGCCAAGCGCAATTTTTGTATTTGCATATATTATTTCATTATTTTAAAAAAATGTATACAGTGTTTTTTTTGGACATACATATGGATGGTCATACGTTGCATAGATCGGGTGTGGAATTTTCCACTTGAGGCATCATGTCGGCGCGCAAAAAGTTTCGAATTTTGGAGAATTTTGGATTTTCGGATTAGGGATGCTCGACCTGTAATTATAATAAACCCACCTTCATTTTTGCGCTCTCTGGGTGACGCTCCTTGAAATACATGTTCATCAGTTCTACGGCTCAAGTTGCTATTATAATTAATAAATATGTTTTTCTATGTTAGAGCAGAGACACAGAGACACTGGAATTAAAGTGTGTGCATGTGTGGCAGGGTGCGCCTCGCTGTCTGTGCGGACCGTGTGGGGCGGGGGGGGGGGGGTTTGTTATAACTCACGATGCCGGCTCAAAATGATGTCTGTCAGCCTTCAGCCCAACCCTAGACAATATTGTTTAAGAATAAATACTGAAGGACTTGCTTAGAATTCTTACTCAAAAGAATGCCTCCCCAGTCGATACTGCTGCATAGCATACTGTTATTATTGAATTTGCTCTCCGTAATGTAACGCTGTCCCTAGGATTCAATGCTGTGCACTTTCGCTCTTTAAGGTCATACAAAACCCAATCAGAAACTTCATCATCTTTAAGGGTATGCTATTCAATGAAACCATCCTCTTCACTCACTGAAATGAAATGACCTCACGTGAATTAAGTCTGAAAATGTAGTAAATGGGAAAGGAACCATGACCTTAACATGGAATATAACTTTTTAGTTCAGTACCTCAGTATCCCATAATGCTTTGTATGTTGCCTGAGCCAATTACCATGATTACCAAGTAGCTGAGAGTCTTATAATACAATTTTTTGAGGTATTATTTGGCTTTATAGTAATACAAATGGTTTCTGTTTGAATTTGTGGGGACAGGGTTGTGTTTGGCTGGTTTTTACCACCTTCAGCTGGACACACATTTTTCCGCTCCTTTATTTCTTTAACTCAGTTTACAATCCGCCGCCATCCTCTAGGTGGAGTTCTCATAAATCTGTTAAATTTACAGTACAGAGCCACACAGTAGTTCAGAGAGTGTCTTAATTGTCGAGCCATTTGTCTGTGCCCTTACTTGGTGGCTCTATATCACTGGTGGAAAACGCGGAGCGAGTTGTCCGTTGAGCACTGCTTCAGCGCGGGCCCAGTTTCATGGCAGTAACACTGTCTCACGCAGGCCAAAATCCATGCCTCCGCCCACCGTGGGGAATCCCACCACAAGCTGTGTGACATGGGGCGGGGGAGCGGAAAGGGGGGGGGGTGTGGGGGGTCGATGGGGGCCACCTGCTCCTACCATCATGTTTTTGATCAATGGCTAGTCTAGGAGGCCAGCCGAGCGCAATCAATGAATATATCCTTGCATAGAATCTCAGGGAGGCCGAGCGCCCTCCTTGTCACAGAAGATAAATTCTCATCATTTTCATGGGTGAAATCCAAAGGCCGTCTCTGTCTCCAGGTTCTCACCTTGGCAGTCCGGAGTCATGAATGGCTGCATTGCTCATAGCCTGGCTGTTCAGTGCACCGGTGTGTCAGGTCTTTGCACGTACAAACAGAAAAGATCTTAGACAACACTTCTTTCTGCCCTCATGCATCCTTGATTCATTGGTCATAGCAAATTCATAACGGCCACCACATTCTATTCTAAAAATGGTTTTCATCTCACTGCTAATTTGGTAGAGCACTGTGATGTATTTTCAGTACCCATCTACTACTGGAGACTGGCTTTTATTTCCCTTTTTTATGCTTTGCAGGGAAGAAACTTTAAAGGTTTGAGCAGTTCTTATGTCTTTTGGGCCATTATTGGTTGATTGTGCCTGTCAGTTTGAGAATGAGTGGACTTACCAAATGACTAGAGGAATGTGCTCACTGACACAGTAGTCTGTAGACCAACATACAGCGGAAGGGTAATTACATTTGCACACTGATAAAATGAGGAACCCCAAAGCGTAATTTTTTCTTTTGTGTGGGTTGTCCTTCCTGGTCAAGGACTACCCCTCCCCCCTTTTCAAACCCATGATACAATGTAGGGACTGAGATGTTGAGAAATGAGTTTGTAGGTGAGGCTGTGTATCGGAATGAGTCCAACAAAAAATATATGGATGATTTTTGTACTGGCATTTATTGAAAGACATGCACATTATCAGTCTGCCCTGTCTCTGCCTGGTAAGCTAGGAATTGGTGCGCGCGCACACACACACACACACACACACACACTGATTATCATGTGTCTACCAATATTCTCCGAGCCTGTTCCCTTCCTCTGCCTGCCAGAGTCACTCTGTTGCTCGGAAATTATTAAAATTGGAATGTTAAGTTTTGGAACTTGACTCAACTAATTTTAGTGTACAGTGTGAATGGAACAAATTTGACCAATAGCTTCAAAGAGAATCTTGTAAGATGTTGTCATATGAATACAGAGTATCAAACAATCTACTTTGAATTATCTTCGCATAATATGGATTTGTGGTACACCATGCCTTGCAAGGTCTGTTCTCAATCTGCCTCTGTAAGAAGTCAACATTTCCAACATAGGTTTCCATAAGCCTGAATTTTCCTTTTAATGCTGCGTGCAAACAAGCTCTGTTGATGCCCGTCCCTCCACTCCAGTGTAAACTGCAGCTAGTAATCCTTGTTCAGGGAAGCTGGGAATTGAACCACCTATATTTCCCCAGGCGTTTGACAAATGTCACTTCACAAGTCAAATCAATGACCGAGCTATTGAAAAGATGAAGGTGTTCCTGTAACATTGCAAATGTTTTATAAGTTTCTGATTTTGAGCTTGAGAGAATACGCTACTGAGTAGGATAACACTGAGTTTCAGTGTTTGAGCACAACAAGCTGTTGTCTGCATGTTTGCTTTGTGACTGCTTTATCAAATAAAGTACATAAGAAGCATCTTCACATAAGAATAAATCCTTGTTTTAGACTCATTAATCATGATCATGAAAACTTGCACATACAACATACAATATATACAACATAAAGTATTGTGTCTTAAAGAAACAAGTTGTACTTATTTCAATAATTGTACTGTATACAGAATCTGAGTTTTAAATTTACAGTTTTAATTTGTGCTGTCAGGATCTTTGGGAGTATGAGCTACCCATGCATTAAATTTCACTATTTTCATAAGGATATGAGACACGTAATCGGAGATATTGGATGATAATAACTACATAAAGATAAATGCTTCTGTTAGTGTCATGGCCTCCCTGGGCAGAGATATTACTCTCGGCAGCAGTTTACACGTTTGTTTAATGACACTGCTTTGCATAATTAACAATTAAAGTAATATGTGGTTTAAATCCCATGTCAGAATAAACAATAGTTGCAAACGGTAGTTTCCCAAACGGTTTGTAGGGGAGTGGCGTCCAAACTATGCAGTGTCCAACAGCGGCAGCCACGCTGGCGCCCAAAACCCCACCGGAAACAGATTCTTCTGATCGCATCCCTGGGTCATGGGTCAAACCACTGTCACATCAATTAAACATTGTCAATTGTCATTCCATTATTGCACCGCAAGCAAGCTGAAATATATTATGGACCCACTAATTCTAAAACACACAAAATAAATAATAATAATAATAATAATCTCATTTGGGGGGGACTAATAAGATCTCCTGGAACTGGTAAATGGTAATGTCCTGATCTTAAAATAAATATCCTGTCCGTACCAGTTAGCAACATTTTACGTTGATTGTGTTGATGTAAAAAGAATTGCCAATGTGAGTGAACAAGCGGAAATGTATTCAGCAAATGGAAAAATTGAAGCCTGGAGTTATTTCCTCCCTATTTCCTAAAACAAATGTCTTAGATTGTGATATGAGTATCGAGCAAACAGTAAACAAGAAAGGGTTAGCAATGAAAACATTTTTTTTTCTTATACTGCTAGATGGTAGTTGCAGTTACCTGTGTATTCTTTTAATTACACAGGTAATTAAAATATCAAGATGTAACACGCATGGAAAAATTGCATGTTGGAACAACTAGACTTGTTGGTCTTTATGTTGATCTAATACTTTTGCATCTCTAAGAGAAATTGTTTCATTACCAGCCAAGCCATTTTATTTTACCATTGACAATCTTAAAGTAGTTATGAAAGAGGCACAGATTGCTTTTTCGGTGTCATGATAAGGGTTTAGTCTTTGATAAATGTCAGCGAAGGTATTATTTGTTTATGCTTTTCAAACACTCCCCCGCACATGACACCCACTTCTGCGGTTCTTACTGGAAGTTAATTACTTTTCCCTCAGAGCACTGTCATCTGCATAGAGTACCGAGGCCTCCATGCTTTACACTGACAGCATCAGGAGTCTTCATTCGGTGGCACCAGATGCAGCCAGTTTTCACAACACTTGTCAAAGTCCCTTCATAAAAGAGGTTCAATAAAATATGACAAAAAAATACAAGGACAAAGTGTAGAAAGGGATTATTGAGATTTAAAATCGTTGAATAAACACTGTACCCAGTTTCCTCTCATTCGATGAAACGATAGTAAAATGCTTTATCGCGTCAAAACATCCCAGATTCATCTCGGAGGCCTTATTAGCCAGAATATTAGGTCCTGTTTTATTGTTCCAATTAAAAAGGCTTTATCTGGAAAGTGTCTGAAACATTTTTATTTAATTTTGTTTGAGGTAAAATAGGGAGGACATACTCAACCTCTGATATCATTAAGAATAAGCTTCAGTCTCCCCGAGTCCTCTCTAAGCTGCAATTATGATACACTGTGGAATACTAAGTTCTCACACCCAGCACATAAGCATAATTACTTTTTATATCAGTGTTAAACAGAGCCTTTTTTTGTCACTCTTGAGGTACAAAGCAATACAGATGCAATGTGCTCTTTGTTTACCATTTCCAGCATGGCATGTCCATATGGTATAACCTTAACCAATGTTCACCTGTTCCAGGAAAACTCACTGCTAAATGCCTTCATGAGTGGATTCAAGACCACATGGATGAAGGCAATCACTGTCCATTGCCTCCGAAGTTACCAGAGCTAAATAGTATTGAAACTTTCCGGAGACTTCTGAAAGAGAGTAGAGTAAGTTTCCATCTTCTCAAAAACATTGTGGCAGAACAACAATCAAACACAAAAACTTCCACAACATGGCTGCCTATACCATAGCAGATGTTTTACAGGTGGATGCAGGGGATGTGAATCCATGGCAACCTTTGGTTTTAGAAGTATAGATTCAATTCTGGGATTCTTTGTTTTGTGTTTTTCTAGAAACTCATCATCAAAACATTTCACCTCTTCAATTCTGTTTGATCACTTTGCAAACACCCATATTAAGCGGTAGGTTTTGAAATGTCTTTAATAACAGAAATATACTGATAATTAGCTCTTGAGTACTGAGTAATCATACGCAAGAAGTCCAAATCAAGGTTAGCACCCTGGACTCTTTTACTTAAGTTTCCCTCACAGGGAAGATTATGCTCATAATTCTTAGTGAGTTAAATCTGCCCACACTGCTTATCCTTTCAGAAACTTTTCTATTATATTCTTTTACATTACTGAGGTGCACAGATGCTGAAAACTACTTTCACTCAAAGTGTCTAATTACTTCTATTGAATGTTCCTCAGCAAGCGTTTTTTGAGCAAAAGTGTTATCAGATATTGTCATTTCTGATAAAAGTCAGAACTATTGTCAACACTTTAGGCATATCAGAGCACAACACAATTCTACAGTAAATTTAATCAAACATTTTATACAATGAAGCAACATGAAGCTTGAGGTTAAGAATTAAACACATTCAAACTAATAGAGAAAATCAGATATCTGGTACAGTCTGAAATGTGTGTTGTCCTCTCATAATAAACCTTGGTGTCTGTAATTTGGATTCAGGCAGGCACAGGCCGCTAACAGTGTGAGCTTCCTGTAGCCGGAATTAAGAAACTGGAGAGAGCGGTCAGTTCATTCATCATGGCTTGGTCTTCCGTGCTGCCACAGCAACATGCATGGAGATGGTGTCCTGTCACTATCCATGACCAGCCTTACTGAGGAGTGCAAATATACCAAGAGCGGTAAGAGTGGCTGCTACCACCTTGACCTCTGGGAGGAAGTGCACTACATTACAACAAGAAACATCTCCCCTGACCGGGGGAGGATAGCTAGTCATGAAAGGTATGCAGCATCAGGAGAAGGCAGAATAGTACACAGAGGCAGTATGTCAGGCAAGGCAGGACCAGCGGATGATGCAGAAAAGCCTGAAACAGCGGAAACTCATTTGGAAGGGTCTCTAGTGTCAGACTACACCAATTATGTGTTCGCCCACCTGGACGGAGCTGACTGTACCATGAAGGGCCGCAGTAGAGAAAATAAGAAGCTGAAATATGCAGATCTGGCAGCTAAAGCAGCACAACATGGATGGAGCACACAGGTGTTCCCTGTTGAGGATGGCAGTGGAGACGTGGTTGGTTCAACAACCACCAGGCTGCTGAAAGGCATGGGATTCTGGTGACAGACCTTCTGACAAACCATCAGGTCACTCTCCAAGGCTGCCCAGAAGAGTGTACAATGACAGGGCTCCACCGTTACCAACCAGCAGGAGGGATAGGAGCGGAAGGGGGTGACCTGGGATGCCATGGATCTGGGACCCCGCCCCCTTCCCCCAAGACCGCATCACTCAAATTGCAGATAGAGGGATTGCAAATAGAGGGATTATAACATCAAAGACAAGTCCTATAAACTCAACTGTTGAAAGCATCTGGGAAATTTTACAAGTCCAGAGCAACGAAGACCAAAGAACGTACATTCATAGTCTTTCTGAAATATGGTTTCTTAGGTAGCTTGTTGAGAATTCCTTGGACACACATACAGGGAGGCGATTTGATGAGCATGAAAGCAGTGTGTATTTTAAATGATCAAAAACAAAACTTGTGAAATACTCTGTTTTTGGTTGTGAGGGTTGTATATGTGCAGGAAATTCAATTCATTCTCAGTGTAATGTAATCTCAGAAGTATTGCCTTTCAATCGTCCAGCGATTTTTTTTTTTGTTCTGGAGCGAAATATTTCATCGAATTGTTAATAAACAAAATAATATTTTCAAAGTATAACAAACTGAATGCCTTCAATATGCAGAGCCCCAAGGCAAAACTAACACAAAGCTCTAAAACCCAGCATGAACTCACTATACTAAACATGCTGTCAAATTACAGAAAAAAAAATTACCATGCATTTTGTGACAAGATTGTTAGAATAAAAATGTTAAGCTCTTGTCAGACTGATAAAATATGTCTCTAAATATCATCGTAAAAGACTCATCTCATCTTAACCTTTGATTTAAGTTTAACACAACAGGTGATGCTATTCCTGCAGTGTAGTATGTTTCCTACACTAGATGTATTGATTCTGAGATGACTTGTCATGGAGAGTCATGAGGAACTTAAAAGATGCTCAATTCTCTTCAGTCACTGACAGACAAATGTTGCTACCTTCTTTACAGACTATTAGAGCATGAATTCATCCTGCCTCCCAAACATGCTCATTTCTACCAAAGGTGATGCAAATTTTGTTTAGTAAAAGGGATGGAATCCTTGACTTCTGTAAAATTCACAGTGAATACCCATCAGCTATTAGTATTAAGTTACATTCTCTAAAACTGAATTTGTGTTGACAATCAGCCAAAAGAGTTAAAGAATTTAAGTTAGGCCTACAATTTGCTGTTGCTACAATTCAGTATTCACAGGCCCATGACTGGGACCCCTGAGGTTTCAGGAATATATTGATAAATGAGACCCAATGGCTGCGTTCCAATACTCAAATTTGTCTCCTCCTTTCCTCCGTGCCCCAGAAGCTGATTATGTGTCCTCCTTCCCTCCACTGGTCCAAAACGAAATCTCGTCTCCTCATTTCCTCCTTTCTCGTCTCTTCCTTTCCTCCAAACGAAGAATACATCGATGTATCCTACCGTGGAAGTCTTTTCACATTTCTGGGTGACATCATTGTGCTCATGACCGTCCCACTGACATTTGTATTTTAATGAATGAAAAGGGCTGGCAGCGTTCAAGAAGCGTGATTAGCTTTGGTATCCTCGGAGTCAGTCAAAATTATTGCTTCATCAATAGCCGGTGTCGACTTTGATGATGGGCGAATCGGATTAGCTGTTCCAATTTTTGATTCATCTCCTCCTTTCCTCCACATATTTCTGGCATATTTCCGGGGTAGGAAAGGAGGGGAGCAACGAGTGGAGGAAAGGAGGAGACGAGAAAAAGTATTGGAACGTAACCCCAGTATAGCCACAGCAAGAAAACCATTGCTGCTGGGCCCTTGAGCAAGGTCCTTAACTCCCCATTGCTCTCGGGGGGATTGGCCCTTGGTTAGCCTAATCAACTGTAAGTCGCTTTGGATAAAAGCATCAGCTAAATGACTGTAATATAAAGTCTGAATATCCAGAAGTTGCATACACTTTGTTCATTACATCAACACAAAAATGATGCTGTTTTCCCATTAAAAGGTATTGAATCATTATTTGATTAAACTATCATGAAATCAATATTCGCCTATATTTGAAAGGTAGTTTTTCATGAAATTCTGATTATATCATAGGATTTCAGGCATGCATACAATTTGATCTAAATAAATAATTCATTAAACACAAAATGCACAAGCATAAAGGTTTTATTTGTCATATTTGGTTTTACTGGAATAAATATAATGAAGAAAATAATAATAAAATAGGAATAAATCACTACTAAATTACCTTGGAAGTATTATGTGTTAGAACACAGATCTTATATTTGACATTTGTAATAAAACACTTGCAAGCTCATCTACTGATGCTGACAGATCCATTTTTAATAATTGGTACAATCTTTGAATAAATGTTTCTTGAAATTGTGATTATTGCTGCCGTAGCTGTTATTTCCTGAAATACAGGATCGTATTTGTAAGATGGATGTTAACAGTTTTGAGATGCACTGCAGCATTGTTCATATGCAAAGGAATGATTACTCTAATGTGGGTTATATATCTACAGTGACATGTTCCCTTCTATGTGCACAAGCATGCGGCCAAGATAAATTGAGAGAAACTCTTATTATTCCATGTATGTATTTCCAAAAGCGAGAAACTTGCAGGAAAGTATGAACGGTAACGCTTAAATTAACTGACTGCTGCTGGGCCAGTGTTTTATCAATGAATCACAAGAAAGAATATTTTGCGATTAAAAAAAATCCTGTTTCTGTCTATGCTTGCTGTGCGTGTAGCGTACACTGACAGATGAGGGTGGAAATGAAGGTGAGAAAGGATGATAACAGGTGACATTACAGCAACTGTAGAAGTACCACTGGACTGAGCTCCAGCAGTTCATGATATGAAAACAATGTACCATAACAAATCCACACTATTACTGGCAAGTAGGAGTTAGCACTACAGTTGAGAGAATCGCAGCTGACTACACCCAGAGTCATTGACGATGTTTATCTTCTGTGCCAGTTAATATACCTGGCTGTTCTTTGTTATTGTTTCCATCCTTAGCAACTGCTTTGCTCCTTGACTGACTTCTAAAGTAATCAGTTCATATCATTTCAACTCAATTTTTTTTTTTTTAAATAAAACTGCTGTGTTTTAATTGACATTTAGCTCCAACTAGGGTTTAAAGCTGCAGAATGAGAGAATCCTACATAAGAATTGACAATAATAATAATAATAATAATAATAATCAAAGGATTTGATGTATTAACACTATGACATCACTTCCAAAGCTGAAAATAAACAATTAATCAAGGTGGTTTTCATCTTAAATGAATCTTATCTCAAATTTTCTTTTTACACAGAACACTTTTTCCCCCAAACCCTAAAATCCTGCCATGTTGGCCATTTTGTGGTTGGCTCCTAGACACTGTTACTTGCAAAATTATTTATTCTTATATTTATCCATTTTACATGGCAAACATTTGCCACTAAGATTCTTACATTTTTTGTATATTGTTAACTGAAGACTCTCACTTTCAGCTGTGTTAGTTATGCTAACTCAGGTGCAGGGCCTGTCAACAGTCTGTTCTGTGCCGCTGTGCAAGGT
>JAFBMS010001133.1:0-47025 GCA_019788955.1 Albula glossodonta | reverse complement strand
TCTGACATTCCCACATCCTGCTCCGTATGCCTCCCTCTGACATTCCCACATCCTGCTCCGTATGGCTCCCTCTGACATTCCCACATCCTGCTCCGTATGGTTCCCTCTGACATTCCCACATCCTGCTCCGTATGGTTCCCTCTGACATTCCCACATCCTGCTCCGTATGGTTCCCTCTGACATTCCCACATCCTGCTCCGTATGGTTCCCTCTGACATTCCCACATCCTGCTCCGTATGGCTCCCTCTGACATTCCCACATCCTGCTCCGTATGCTTCCCTCTGACATTCCCCCATCCTGCTCCGTATGGTTCCCTCTGACATTCCCCCATCCTGCTCCGTATGGCTCCCTCTGACATTCCCACATCCTGCTCCGTATGGTTCCCTCTGACATTCCCACATCCTGCTCCATATGGTTTCTATGACATTCCCACATCCTGCTCCGTATGGTTCCCTCTGACATTCCCACATCCTGCTCCGTATGGCTCCCTCTGACATTCCCACATCCTGCTCCATATGGTCCCCTCTGACATTCCCACATCCTGCTCCTCTCCAGCCTCTGCCATGTGAATAGCCACACACTGTTCATCACTATTTGAGCATTTCAAAAAATGTTCCCATGTACCAGTGTACGATGGAGGTAGGAGGAGTAAGGAGGAACAAAGAGTGCATGTGTGTGTGTGTGTGTTGCGGAGTTGGAAGAATGAGTGTGAGAATAAGGTCGTAATCTGGGGAAATAAAAATCGTGTGGGGGACATAAGCCGGCCCTCGATGAATAAGCAGCCTATTATGGTGATGAATGAGTGCCAGGGGCCGTGATTATGTTACTGTTATATCTTAAACAGAGCGGTTTGTCAAAATTCATGACCCACGCTGAAAAACAACCCCCCTGCCCCCTCAGACTCAAACCATGTACATTCCACCAGTTCACTGCCACTGTGTTTTAACCATGTTCGGCGGCAGAATTTCAAAATCGCTAATTGAATCTGTCTCATCTGTCTCTTCTTCAGCAATGTCCCGCACAAGGCCCATTGTCTATCTCTTTGAGCCGCTTTTTCCTAGAGGGACTGCAACACCACCCAACCAGATCTAAATGCCCCCCCCCCCCCCCCCCACACAGCATGCAAATACAGGTCTGCCGCATCCCCACCCTTCCCAACACACCCCTAAGCGCGACCGAGTTATTAACGTGCTGGGCCGGAGCTAGTCATCCATCGGATTTCCAGTGAGGATTTTTTCTTGCAAGCCTTCAGCAAGTCTCCCTCTTACTAACAAGATGGCCCTGCCTACTGCAGTGTTTCCTTCTGAGACCCCAGAGAACACAAGTGTGCTCCACACGCACCACCACAGGGGGGGGGGGCAGAGGGTACATGGGGATAGACCTCAGCCCCCTCTTAAGAGCAATCACACCTGAGATTTCACTCCACTGGTCTAGCAACTGAGCCCAGCTGCCCCATCCTGTGTGCTAGCAGCAGAACACAAGGCAGGGTGCGAGGGCGGGGCAGACGGCATAGATGGGTCACCGAACTTCATCCAGTTTCTCCAACACAGACACATCAAGGTTACACTTCTTATCGCTGGCGAAAGTTTAAAAAAAAAAAAGATTTTCCACAATTACAAAACAGATGCCAACATTTCCCTTTTCCTTGGGTAGGAAAAAAATGTTTTCCTACAAAATAAACTTATTGTTGCCAATGTTTATTTTAATACATATACTGTATTGGGCATGCATGTGAAATGCCATAAGGCAGAGGTAAGGCAGACAATATCATCTCCATATTTAATAATAAAATAATGCATTTTATTTGCAGAGCACATAGCGTAGCAGTCACAGGCACTACTGGTAATCACGCCCTTTGAAAGCTAATCAAACAGGGTTGACTCTTGGACACGGCAGGGGGTGCACCGGCATACCCTGCAGAAGACCACTCAGCTTCTGCCTCTGTGCCTCACAGCGCTTCCCTGTAGTGCTAGTCTCTCCTCCAACATGGGCGCCCAAGTGACTACCAAAGGGATTTGGCCCCAGAGTTTGTAGAAGGATCCAGGTCATCCCACCTCTCCTTCATTATGTGAAAAAAAAAGGACCGGCTCTTTAATTTGCACCCCCCCCCCCTCCCTTTCACAGCCTCCCTGAACAGAAATCACAGCCTACCGTTCAACCAATGCTTCTTTAACCCGGCTAAAGGCCTTAGCCACGCACAGAATAATGGCCTCCACCATAAGAAACTCGAGCCCATTGAGAAAGTGACAGGCGCTGCCAGAATATGATCCTAATCCTGTTTCCAGCATTCTTTTAGCCCACTGGCATCACAATTCTGCCAGGTATTCTCCGAGCTGTCAAATTGGAAAATCCCTCTAATAACGCTCTGCACAGATACACATCAAAGAGCTCCAAAAACCCAGCAGCTTAGTGGTATGGGCTCTGTCTCACTCTCTCACACTTATACACACGCACGCATACACTCACTCACACACACACACACACACACACACACACACACACACACACACACACAGACACACACACAGCCGTAACTTGGAATTACATTTTTTTTTTGGTGGCTCCTATGTCCAGCTTTGAAATCCAGGCACAACATACATGAAACAAGATACCCTCTAAAAGCAGAACTTGTTCAGGGGCAGCACAAAGCCGCTGCAGTCTGTCTGTGATGGTCTGTGACAGACAGTGAGGAGAAAGAGAGAAGGGGAAAAGGGAGAGCAAACAGGGGCGAGCAGAAGAGGGAGAGGAGGAGTAGGAGGAGGGGCGGGGGTAAAACAACAGGTGTCTGAACTCTCTGTGCTCTGGTCACACTCTCACTTCCACTTTATCTTCTTCTATTCTTGCTTATTTAATCCACTGCTATCTCAGCCCAGGGTAATCTTCTTAAGGAGAAAGCGCTCGGTTTTGGTTCACCCAAACCCTGGCCGACAGCCGAGCGAGGGGGACAGGGGGACAGGGGGACAGGGGGACGGGGGTATGGGGGTATGGGAGGCGATGTGCCTGTCAACGATGTACTGCTGCAGTCAGGATAAATTACACACCAACATGCAACGCTGCCAAACTAACTACACACTGAAAGCAAAACTGCCAAACTAACTACACACCAACATGCAACGCTGCCAAACTAACTACACACTGAATGCAACACTGCCAAACTAACTACACACCAACATGCAACGCTGCCAAACTAACTACACACTGAAAGCAACGCTGCCAAACTAACTACACACTGAAAGCAACGCTGCCAAACTAACTACACACTGAAAGCAACGCTGCCAAACCAACTACACACTGAAAGCAACACTGCCAAACTAACTACACACTGAAAGCAACACTGCCAAACTAACTACACACTGAAAGGAACGCTACCAAACTAACTACACACTGAATGCAACACTGCCAAACTAACTACACACCAACATGCAACGCTGCCAAACTAACTACACACTGAATGCAACACTGCCAAACTAACTACACACCAACATGCAACGCTGCCAAACTAACTACACACTGAAAGCAATGCTGCCAAACTAACTACACACTGAAAGCAACACTGCCAAACTAACTACACACTGAAAGCAACGCTGCCAAACTAACTACACACTGAATGCAAAACTGCCAAACTAACTACACACTGAAAGCAACGCTGCCAAACTAACTACACACTGAATGCAAAACTGCCAAACTAACTACACACTGAAAGCAACGCTGCCAAACTAACTACACACTGAAAGCAACGCTGCCAAACTAACTACACACTGAAAGCAACGCTGCCAAACTAACTACACACTGAATGCAAAACTGCCAAACTAACTACACACTGAATGCAAAACTGCCAAACTAACTACACACTGAATGCAAAACTGCCAAACTAACTACACACTGAAAGCAACGCTGCCAAACTAACTACACACTGAAAGCAACACTGCCAAACTAACTACACACTGAAAGCAACGCTGCCAAACTAACTACACACTGAATGCAAAACTGCCAAACTAACTACACACTGAAAGCAACGCTGCCAAACTAACTACACACTGAATGCAAAACTGCCAAACTAACTACACACTGAATGCAGCGCTGCCAAACTAACTACACACTGAAAGCAACGCTGCCAAACTAACTACACACTGAATGCAAAACTGCCAAACTAACTATGCACCAAATGCAATGCTACCATACTAACTACACACCACTGTGACACTGCCAAACTAACTACACACTGAATGCAAAACTGCCAAACTAACTACACACTGAATGCAAAACTGCCAAACTAACTACACACTGAAAGCAACACTGCCAAACTAACTATGCACCAAATGCAATGCTACCATACTAACTACACACCACTGTGACACTGCCAAACTAACTACACAGAGAGCAGAACGCTGTCAAACTAACTACGCACCAAACACAATGCTACCAAACTAATGACACACTGAACGCAACACTGCCAAACTTACTATGCACCAAACGCAATGCTACCAAACTAGCGACACACCACCACAACGCTGCCAGGTTGACCTGTGCATGGGCAGCTCATTAACAAACCACAGGGTCACTCTACTTTCATTGGTCAATGGCTGTCGTCACATGTGCAGTCACTACAGCTTCTCTTGGGTGTAGCATTGAAAGAGAGGTAAAGCCAGAAGGATTTTAAAATGTATTACTCATTTTGTTTTGCTTTTTCCTCCATAAAACTGTTAAATTAAGTTGTAATTGTAGGGTCTCTCTCATACCTACACAGTCCTGCATCATTTCAGCAGAGTATATTCTGACATCCGCATCATTCACCGTGCCATGTCTCATAACACAAGACAACTAGCCAGGACGCAGGTTTGATTTACACCCCAGAGCACTGAACAGTTTTAAGGACTTGGAGAAGCACCTAAGCTGGCAAAGCCACTCACAAGTCTCCTAGGTGTTTTCATTACTGCACCTTGTCGGGTATGTTAACTATTAATGACAATTACTCCTGGACACTTCAAAAAATGTCTTTTTTCCCCCAAAAGCCATATGCACACACACACACAGAGGATGCATATAAAGCATAACAATGGCTGATGAGAGTGCAACAGGTGGGCATGGTGCAGGTAGGAATGAGGAACACAGGTGTAGCTTGGGGGTGGATGGACCCGTGTACAGTGATCTCTATAGGGTGTAAGCAGTGTGGTGAATTTGGCAAGCACCTCAGAGAGGGGTCCCAGCTGTTCATAAGAGAAACCCACCATAATAAATACGCAGGGGGTAGATAGGGACACAGTGTGGGCTGTACCATTACATGCACAGAGGGGTGGAGAGGGCTGGGTTTGGCGTGTACCATGACCATTGTAAGGGGGAGTGGAGGGGGAGCACAGACTCACCGGGAGTGCTGCGCCCAGACCCCTGCCGGGCTGTAATTTCACGCCATGCGACAGACGCAGAGAACCCCCCACGACGAGATCCCGTCCTCCCGTTCAGGATTCCCCCTCAAAGCCTGGGAGGATGTTGGAGGTGGGGGTGGGGGTGGGGGTCCTCTCCTTTGAGCCCCTTCCTGGTTGAACACTCTTGCCCATCTGCATCTCAAGAGCCTTCCGCTGGCATCACCAATTAAGCAGCCTGCACTGCGGCTCTGCCACTCAGACCTGTTACAGGAGGAATTCCTCTCTCACCCACAATGCACCTCTCACCAACAATGCTAGATGCTAAATGACTAATTTACTGCAATACGGGCCAGGTTTATCTTAGCCTATAGCACATGTTGAAGTTTTTTGCCCATGCGATTCCAGTGACATGACTTGTGATGAGAGCAAATGAGCTCTCAAAACCATGCTAAAACCTATTGGCAAAACAGTTTTGCACAGACTAAATGCTTTACTAAGTCAGGCACAAAGTGTAAATAGTACAAAAGAGCACTTGGCCCTCATTCCTCCCTTGTGAACAGAAAGGTGAGCATTTCTCTTTCAGCATTATTTCCCATTATGTCACCCACCATCAGGTAATCTACCAGTGATGATCCTGCCCTGAAGGCATCCGGCCCTGCAGGAGCTTCCTGATTCTCCTCAAGTCTCCATGCAGCCTCTGCATCGGGCTCCAACTTCAGCTATCTGGGCTAGGGGAGAGTAACAGAGAACCAGCAAGCATCAGGCCTGGGTCTGGCTCTGTTCTAGCAGAGGGCAGCGTTCTGGCTGCAGTCCCACAAATGAGATCAGCTCTGTCTCATACTGCAAGGCTTGTCACTCCCTGCCATATCCCCAGATCCAGTTCCCAAGCAGCAAGCATCCTATATGACTGAAGCGAAATGTGAGTTTAAACCACTTCCTGAATTTCCCTTTTCCAGCCAAACCTGGCAACAGTTCCACTATCACTCTCACAATGCACCACACCGAGTGCCAACCTCAACAATTGGGTAGAGCACTACTGAAAAGTCTCTTGCTGCTGTACAAAACACACACAGAGGCAAGCAAACGCGTGCACACACACACACCACACATTCTAATTCAATAATGAGCTGGCCAGGAGCACCAGAGAGAATAAAGGGGAAAGAAAAGAACTTGTCCCAAATGTGCTCCGACCTCCTGAGTGTTAAAAAATGTAAATTTATGTAAAACCCACAGGAAACATATATTTACAATGCGTTTGGGGTAATCACAAGATGCAGGCATGGCAAACTGGCCCCGCCAACAGAAGCAGTCAGCACAGAAATAGTTTTTATGTGTCATTAATTCCCCTAGCATTCCTAAATATTCCTCCTATTACCGTGGTAATACAGTAATCACTCACAATCTCACAGGAAATTATCTCCAGCCATCTGTGGAATAAAAGGCAGAGGGCGAGTGCAGGGAGAGCGTCCCATTTTTGGCGCCGCACGTGTCCTTAATGGAGCCTCCAAAAGCCAGCCTCCGCCCAGGCCGCCATTACCGCACGGCTTAATGACAGCGGGGAGCGGGCGGCTCCCAGGAGCCTCTGCCGCTAATGTAGATGCACCTTTTCAGGCCTCATTGGCGGGGGAAGGACAAGGGCCGCGCCGGCCCCCGGAGGAGAGGGGATGCCGCACCCATGCAACGGACCCTGCGTGCAGTCACGCTCAGGAAGGCGCTCTGACATCATCATGGTTTGATTAGCAAAACTTGAAAAACTCTTTAGAATCAACATCAAAACAAAACGTATCTTTACAGCAGAACTCATTTTATGCAAAAATTTTGAACAGTATAATTTATTGTGACTATTTTATACAAAGCGTAATTACCACAATGCTCTTTTGGTGAGCATACCTGCTAATTTTCATTAATTTCTGAATTACATTACTTTTTGTTGCCATCGGTGAGGCCATAGCCCAATAACATTACCCATATTATTATTATTCATACAAAATCAAAGCTATGACATTCTTTTTATTGTTTTGCACATTTGTTTCAATTGCAGCAGTGCAATTAGAATTTAATTTCTGGTTAATGAGATGACAATCATTCAGCAGCCGTCACACTGACTTTCACAAACTCGACTGCTGTCTACTACTGCCACCTAGTGGCTGAGAGAGGAAGTGCGTCAGCCTCTGAGTGGATGAGCAGAATGGAGTGGGAAAACCTCTCATACCATAAACCTCCACTAATGGTAATGGCCACTGTAGAATGTACACTGTATGCTGCAACAAGACACTCAAAGTTTGTTTTGTGTAACCACCCAAAATGTACGAATTGACAAAGAGAATAACTCTTTTTCTTGCATTTTTACACATCTGTAGGATTTAATTCATTTTCATGTTTTAATACACTCTATTGAAAGGAATAAATTATTATTAATTCAATTAAGAGGAATACATCATATGCCTCTGTACAAGAAGACATACCATCTGAAGACAATAACACTGTATAAATATCTGCTTTCACACACATTATAACTGTTCAGCTCGGTTTATTTCCTAGTATAATACTAACATACAGATTGTTTCCCCCCCATTTATCATATGGCAGCTAAGGACATATATATAAATAGATACCGTGTAGGGCATGTGACTGAAGAACACACTGTGCCCTGCTGTACACTCGCTGCCATTTTTCACCCTCTTTCTAATGCAAACTGCACAGGTGCAGCTGTCTGTGAGGTGTGTCTGTCTACACACCGTGTCCAGCTGTAAGCTCGCTGCCATTTTCACACCCATTCTGCGCAGCGACTGTCCGTCTGCGCAGCGTCTGTCCCCGCGGTGTCTGTCAGGAAAAAGGGTCCAGGAAATGAGACCCAATGTGACACTCAGTCTCCATAAATCATCCCTCTGAATGCCTGCATGTCACATGACCCACCCTAGCTGGTGCGGCGCAGCTTGCAGAGGTAGATGGGGCCGAAGTTGGCGGTGAGGTGGGGGAGGACCAGCTCCCCGAGGCGGGGGGTGGGCAGGAAGTGGAAGGTGTCCCTGAAGACGTGCGCGAGGGGCCGCAGGTCCTGCACCTGGGCCGAGACGCCCCTCTCCTGTGCCAGCTCCAGCGCCTGTTCCACCACGCACTCGTTCTGCAGCGGGGACAGCGTGCAGGTGGAGTACACCACCTCCCCCCCCGGCCGCGTCGCCTCCAACCCTGCCCTAAGCGCAACAACAAACACACCAAAAACAGCCTGGCTCACAATCACGCTCAAGTACTACAGCTGCAAGGATTCACAGATTAACATAACCTCAACTATTTATCAACTACAGCATCACTAAACCAAAAACTAAGAAGGGAATTTAGACATTTAGAGAAGGGAATCTATCTTATTTTTGCGTTCCCCAGGGAGTAATGTAGACAACACTGAATATTTTTAAAGGAAAATAAGACATGCAGAGTTGTAGCACAACTGGAAAAACTTCAGAGACCTCCTGCAAGGAGCGTATGCGCTGACTGTGGTTAATGTGAACTGTGACAGGACTGAGCGACCGTCTCACAGCCAGCCACTTACTCTCCCTCCGTATGCAGTCTGGCTGAATAAGAAACTTCTGACTTTTCAATGAACTTTCTGAGCTGAGAAGTCCTGACTGAATACTGCTGGTCTGGAATTAAACATCTGAACACAGAAACATCAGAATGAAGTGGAAACGCACAGCAGGAGCTGGATCTGCAAGAGGGGCAGCCGCTGTCTCTCCTTAGCCCGGACCCTGGAGAACACATTGTTGTCCTCCTCCTGCAGAGAATGCCTGTCTGTGGTGCAAGGCACATCCACAAGGACCTGGGGAGGATCCATGAATTTAATTATATAAAATGATTAATAATACCAGGTAAGAAGAGCTAGCCTGCATCCTTCATACATGAAATTATTAAATATAAACTTTCTATTATTGATGAGTTTCACATTTCCCTCCTGGAAGATGAAATTTCTCAGATAAGCCATCAGTGAATTAAAAAAGGACAGCATACTCAGCAAAAGATATTAACTTAACAACAGTGTGTGCAGAAACAGTGTAGACTCAGGAAGAAATTTGATACAGACCCTGTCGTATGTATCCCTCTCCAGCTCGCCCCATCTCCTCCCGTCAAAGGAAGTGATTCGGACCCGATCCTCTGTCAGGTGCTCTCTGGGAACGTAGCTATGAAGCACCCTACGCAAGCGTGCCGTGCGAGACACTGAGGAGTCATTGACGGCAAGATGCCCTGCAAACATGAACACACACACACACACACACACACACACACACACGTACCAAAATAAATCCACCAGACTGCCCATACTGCAAAATGCAGTTAATGTCACACATGACCGTGAATGGCACTCAGATCCAAGCATTTTTATATATGTATCAATCAATCTTTACATTTAAAGATTCCAGAAAATCTCACTAGGAAGCTGTTCAGAGTAATGGAGCAGATGAGATTGAGGACAGAACCGACGCTAAAGCTCACTGATAGCTTGAGTCTGCAGGAGCGCGAGGGTCTTCCCTCCAGGTGCTGCACAGAGATCGAGCACGTTGTGTCCCTCCTGGACGTCCAAGGCCAGGACAGGCAGCATGGACGCTGCATCCAATAGATAGTACCCCAGCATCCCACTGCCATCTGGTCTGAGAGAAAAGGAGGCGAGGCAGACGAAGGAATTAAAAGAAAAGATTAACAACATGAAGGTAGTGTACATGACAACAGCTACCAGATATTAAAAAAGAAACAGAAGGGTGGAAAAACTAGTGCCAGGTACCAAATCTATACATTACAAATAATTCTGAATCACAGTACAGTTAGTCTAGCTTCTATATATGATGTAAATATATGAGGTAAACGAGTTCAAAGCCAGCTTTTAAACAATTGAGGAATCACCACTGACTGCAAGCAGTGAGAATGGGATAGATGAGTAGCCTGCTTTCATGACCGGGCGCACATTTCCGAAAGCTAAGTGGAAAGCACCCTTCTTCGCCCTCTTCAAATTCACCCTCCTCTCGTTTCTTACCTGGCAGACTTGAAGCGGGAAATGTCACCCTTTGGAAACACAAAGCACTTGATATTTGTGCTGAGGCTGGGAGGCAAAGCTGCTTCCTGCGTTTCTGAGGTGGTCGATGAACGGAGTGGATGCTCCTCACTCTGCAAATGATCTTGTGTAGTTTTCTGCTTCTCCTCCCAAGCTAACGCACCATTGTACACAAAGTCATGAGCTCCTTGCACCTGCAATGTTGTCATGACATCTCCTGTATTAGAGAAGTTGTTGATTAGAGCCCCATACTTCTGCTCGGAGAGCATGCCGATTCGTACGGACGGCCAGAGGTCGCCAAGGTCTGTGCCGTAATTCATATCGAAGTACTGCAAGGCCAGGCTGGTGGAAGAAAATTTCGGCCTACTGGTTGCCTGTTCAAAAAGTAGAAATGATAACATTCAATGTATTTTTAAACAATATTCAAAACAACGACAAAACATGTGTTTTGTGTTTTCACAAAAGGTATCATTACCCTTGGTCCCAGGCACCATCATTGTCAACACATCTTTTTATTCATTATTTCGTTCGAATAATGAAAAGTTTGTCGTTTTCGTTATAATTATACTAAGTGAGACCATGAGGATGTAATATAAGGGACCTACAAGCAAAACAACTTTGATCAACACATTGCATATATTTTCTACACTTGGACAGTTAACTAAGAGGAGGATTTTGGGACTGTAAAACGTCAAATAGTCATAGTAGGCTAAATGACAGCTTAGCTAGATAGTTAACGACAGCATTTACCGTGGAGGACAAACTATGTTATAATTCATTACATTTTGTTTAAAATAAAAGGATGAGTTTGTTACCCATTTCGCTTTTACACGGTTCCGCCGTGCTATTGAGTAAATATTTCCCAACTTTCGAAGCAATATTCTCGTGTCCAAGCGAGCCGCCATCTTGGTGTACTTTGCTTTTAATTCCGCCTGCAAAATACATTCGAAATTGTGGTTCCGCTCAGAGGTCGACGTCTTTATCCAATTGTATTGTATTATAATGACCCAAAAACACTTTAACCACAAATTTGAATTTACTTTCCTAAAGAAGCCATAGCATGTGGTCCTACTTGAGCGCTTTACTTTGAAATAGATTTGCAATTATTTGGACATGGGCAGTGCAATTACGTGGCACAATTTTTGAACCATACACTACTGGCAGGTGGCTCAGGACCATCTGAGACAGGGAAGAGGCTATTTAGAGACACTCTCTGGGCGTGTGTAGTGTAATGCACCAGCTTGAAGGAAATGTGAAACTTACCTGGGGCAAATAAAAACATCATGTGCCCCCAGTGGCAATGATGCCAGATGAGCCTCACGTTGAAGGACAGGTGTTTATATGGAATAACACCTTTAATCTTCAGCTGGCTGGATTGTGTTCTTTTTTTGGACCGTCTGAGCAGACATGGTTCCACGAAGACCAAAGACTTGAGGAAAACAGTCACTGAAACTGGCAACTTACCACAGGGTGTCAATGTGTGACACACATAATTCATTAAATACATGAATGTTAACACATCAGAATGAATCACAACAGTTTTAGTAACAAGTTATATTTATTCACAATAGCACAAAAACACAGCAGCAGTGATTCGAAGACGTGCCTGAGATACGGGAGAGTGGAAACCAGTATACACAGAGATCTATTGATACAACAGTTCCTTGCATTTAAATACAGATTCCACGGCAGTGTGGAATTTCGACACTGGAATTGATCTGGAGCAAGACAGCCTTCATTTTACTGCGTGGAAGAGCTTGTGCGCCACCTGCAGGAGAATTTGAGAAATACCATTACCATTGTGCAGGGATAATTGGAGCACACAGCAAAGTCACCACATTTATCACTTCAGATGCCAATTAAATTATAGATTCTCTAAAATACACATTTGATAACACAATCATAGTTGTAGAATCTAAAAAAGCATCTTGAGGTGGGTCCCTTGTGTGCGTATCGAGTGTAAAGCTCAACACTGACATGTTCTGAGTTATTCACCTCTGTCAAATGTACATGATGAGGCTGATAACAATGGCACACTTGCTGATCATGTGTGCAAAATATTTTGCAAATACATTTTTCCTGCAAACAGAAAAAGAATGACTGAACAGTTACAACAGTTACCAAAAAAAATGTGTTACTGTACTGCCTGTATGTGGATACCTCATCAATATGATCATAACTATACACCTGACAAACTTTCATCTCCACTTTGTCAAATTTGGGGATATTGGGGGCAGTCACAACTTCTGATGAATAACAATGTCGTGTACGTGGGACTCAAATTTGAAGATTCTGACCTGAAATAGTCTGGTTTCTCTGTGATCAAAAACAGGAAAAATGTCTTCCCAAACACAGATGATGAGACGCCGTGTCACTTACACAGTGGTCCCGGGCGTGTAGGAAGTCAAATAGCTCCTCTGTGCAGTCTTCCTCTGTGCGTGACCGTGAGCTCACCCTGCTCTCGCACGCCTCAAGCCTCTCTCTGGCATGCACACAGTGCTCTGTCTGCTCACACTTCTGACGCATCGTCTCTAAGGGGTCCTGCAGGGGACAAACAGGCCCTCAGACACAGGCACACTGCTGCGCCCCAATCCCACAAATATACCTATAAAATAACCATACTTGCTGTGGGGGGAAAAAATAATGTTTCACTTTAATTCAGTGACAATGTTTGGTCAAAAGCAAGGCCTGAAAAAACAAAAATATACAAAAACAGTGAACAGTAAATTGTGGGGAAAAATGTGAAGATTCCTCTAATCTCAAAAAAGCAGCAGTTACACAAATAACCAAAAAGTTAATCTGATGACAAAAATAATAATAAAGAAAAAATGAACAAAAAATGACTGTGTAACTCCATATAACGGGTGGAAGTGTAGTACAATGAGGAGCTTCACTGTGCTCCACCTGTTCTGGCTGCATAAATAGCCAGTGTGTAACATGTAAACTGTAAATTGCTCTGGATTAATCCTGTATGTAATCCTGCTTAGTCCTGTACAGTTCAGCCTCACATTAATGAGTGCATCTGTCAAATGGGGCCGAAGTTCAAGAATCCCAGAGACGCTGAGCCGAAGATTATCTCTACCCCAACTTCCAAACTGTCCAGTATTACAGTTGTGCCCTACAGTACGACAGTGATCTTTAAAATACTTACCACCATGTCTTCTTCCTCCTCCTCTTCCTCCTCCTCTTCTTCCTCATCTCCTCCTCCATCCTCTTCCCCATCTCCACCACTCTCTTCTTCCTCCTCTCCACCATCTCCCTCTTCTTCCTCCTGTAAGTTACCAAGAGACTCTTCTAAAACCTAGGCAGACCTTATAAGACATACAAATAAGAATTCACTGCAACTAGTAATTAACTTGGGGTAGTAATTTGCTACACACTGTGGGAAATGACACATTATCTATGCAGAAAACGATTCCAGTTTAAAATATCCATCCAATGATTCAAGCGGTCAAAAGAAACTTTTGCATTCACTTGTAAAAGAAAATGATTAAAAACAATATCCAGCTAATTTACGTTTTACTGGTTTGATTGATATATGCTTCCTGCGATCTAATTGGTCTCATCAAATTCTGAGAGAGGATTTGATTGGTGGGGCAGCTGTAGTTCTACCCAACCTCCCTCCCTCTCTAATACACACACTCTTCCTGACTTGTACTTCCCAGAGTATTCCCATTTACAAAAAAATATATATATATGTATATATATATACCGTTTGTGGCACACACACCTGCAGAAATTCTTTTTACCGAATCTACCATTAAATCGGTTTGCTACATCCCTTCTTATAATTCACTACAGTGCCTTTGTAGAAATACTGTGTGCCTTTTGCTTCAACAGCCTGTCTAAAGGTTATGGGAAAGATTCTAGCGGCCTTCCCAGTCTGTACGATCAGCATACAATTATGCATACAGGTGGTACAAGAGGAGAATTTTATCGACGTTATACCCTATACGTTATAAATGAAACTATTAAATATCTGACAGGTTATAAGCTACATACATCTGTCAGAAAAGAGAATCGGTAGAGGCTCACGTTCATGGACGTTTTGTTGTTCGTCCAACTGAGAAAAGAAGAAAAGAAGCCTAAAAATTATAACAGATTCAAGTGTTGGTTATCGTCTTGGTTTCATTTGATTAATCGGTTGTTTGCTTTTAGCTTTGCAAAGTAATCCTATCGGCAATTAGGACGATAAAGCTGCACGTTTCATGACAGCTGAAAAGCTGACTACATAGGATAAGGTGTTTTTATTAGACAGTAAAAAGGTCATACGATAATGAATTGCAGTTTCCAGTTGGATTCTGGTCTAGAGGAGAACTCTTATAAGCATCTGTTTTTTTTTTTTTTACATTATTGAAGATCATCCCCATAGTTTCGCGACGTTACACAACAGGCATAGTAAGCAATATATTTAGGACCTTACCAAAGAGCATTAGCTTGGCGAACATCAGCTTGCGAGTTATGCATCTCCATCCAAGTCAAAAAACTCCCCTTACCAACGAACTAGCGTTAAGTGAAGTTCATAGTTTGACAATGCTCCAGTCATTACCGAGCTTTATATACAACTGTTTCTGCTGACTTTTGTCAAACGTGGTCAACAAGCTAATCATTTGCGCCATTTTAGACTTTCTCAGCATGAAATATAAAGCTGAATGATGAGATAAATAACACATATTCAAGCCACATCTCTGCATCAAACCTGAATGTGTGAATTGCCAGGCTTGCGAAAGACACATAACTGACCTAGCTAACGTTGGCTAACTGCAGGCCTGAAGCCAAATTTGGTTATCTTTATCAAAGTATCACTTAGCAGCCAATGGTTTGAAATGGACTATTCCTCAAAATGTTACATTTATCAACATACCTCATCGTCAGGCTCTCCATTTGTGATCATTTTCTCTTCAAAAACCATTTCTGAAGTTTAACTTTCGTAGAGCACTGAGAGGTAGCTTCGGTTTTACAACCTCGAAGTCTGGAGGACGTTTACGGTCACATGCAGGAAATTACCAGACAATTCACCGGAAGTCTACTGGCCAATTGCCATTCATACTGAGTGCCGAACTGGACGCGTCATCACAGCACTATTTGGCCACGCCCCCTATTTCTTCGCGAATTTTCCTAGGGAAAATGAATGGGATAGTTTTATATTTAAAGATTTATCAGGAATTAAACCATAAACCAGATAGAATAGCAAGGACGATGTCGCAAAATGGCTAACACTTGCAGATTGTTTGCTACTCATTCTGATAGCAGCAGCCAGCATGAGCTTGGGAATGTACAGTCAAACGCTTTAAATACCTCATGACAGGAATTTAAGCTGGCCAATGCACATTTTTTCGAAACGTGCATCAATAAAAGGCAGACCGAATAGCGAATTTCAAGGAATTTGTAGCCACACTCTTGAAAAAGTACCACGACACTGACAACATCTTTCAAAATAATGATAATGAAAAATAATAGATAAGTTAATCACCGAAAGTATTAGAACAGTAATTAACAGAAAATCTATTAATGAATTTCCCTTATTCACAGGCAGTCAAAATTATTAATTGCCCTGCTCTTCATGAGAACTGACCCCGATGGCTAAATTTCACCATCCTGATTAACTATTTGTGCCACCAAGTGTGGGACTCCAGTATTACACTGTTCACCTTCCTACAGAGACAATTTAGCATCACTGAGCAGGTATGACGGCAGTGGCAGAAACTGTGCTTGCGTATGCTACACACAGGCTTGGGAGGTGAACATGCAACTGAAGCTCCAGAACATCTACAGAGAGCTGGGACTCTCCCTCTCCAGTCATCCTGCCCTGAGCGACCTGGAGACCCAGCGGGCCGCTCTCTCTGACCTGTACTGAGCGTGCTCTGTACGGAGCTCCTATGGCCCTGCACACCAGCCCTTCCATGCCGGAGGAACTACTGGTGGTCACCAAGCTCCACACTGCCTTCACCATGGAGACCAAAGTCCACATTGCCTCTCCCACCACCATGGAGACTTAGGTCCACACTGACATCACCATGGAGATGGATGTCCACACTGCTACCAGCATGGAGACTGTGCTGAACACTCCAGCTTATGCTGAACACAGGTTTGGGAGGTGATTCTCCAGGTGGAGAGGAGAGCCCCTTCTCACAAAGACAGGGAGTCATCTCGGTGAAAACCCCCAAACATCTTCCTCCGTCATTGTCTTTTTCTTCTGTAAAAACATTACAGAAATGGAACATGTTTCAGCGCCGTTGTTCTCGTTAATAGTGGCTGACTGAAAAAAAAAATCCCCCGGCAGATTTGCAAAGTCACCAACATCGGCGATACAAACCGAAACCGAAAGAGGGTGAATGGGAATAATTCTAGGGAGGATGCAGCGTTAAATGGAGAGGGATAGCGGTTGTGGGGTTAACGAATCCTGGATATTCCAGGGAGGAAATGAATATTTTTCAGGAGAGTGGATAACTTAACTTTATCATTGGATCCAGCCTTTATGCCCGGTTTTGAAGGTCCGGTAAGTCATTTGCGGCTGTGCCGGTGGTAAATAACATTTCCATCGAAACTTTGTGAATATCATACATTCTGGTGGTCTTCAACGTTTTGAAAAACTTAAAGCAACGAGTCATGTTATGCTTTGGATGATAATGTTGTAATCATCTGGTTCACGCTATTTTGGACTTGCACAAATAAATAACTATTGCTTAAATATATTGTAATATAATGCATTTATTTTTCCAAATTTTGACCAGTTTTAATTGAAAAGTAAAAGCAAATTAACAAGCAAAATCTTAAATGTTTGAAGGGGCTGGTGTCGGTGCATGTTTTTTTTTTTTTTAGATAACCATTGTTGATACGTAAAACCCGTGCGTATACCTTCACACCGTTAGTACTCAAAAGCTCAGTGCCATTCGGATAAGTCCAGGCATTCGACCCACTCTTTCAGTGAAAGGCTCACCCGCCCCAGTGGACCCGCGTGCAGAGAGCACACAGTAATTGATGATCTGTGGTTATGAGATGGACATTCTTGAACAGCTGGTAACCTCGTGCTTGGAGATCTTGTCCTCTTTAACTTGTTTTCCTTGCGTTTGGTTTGATTGAGTACTGTACAGGTTTTCCTGATTGATTGATTACCTTGCTCTGCTGTGCCACATCAACAATAATGCTGGTACAGGGGCTTTTTACACACCAAGAAAATCAGTTTCAAAGTCTTTAAAATGACTTAATCTGCATGTATGTACTATGCTGTTATCCATTTATTTATGAGATCTATTATAAATACAAGAATATAACAGATTTACCTATGCTTTGAACTATTAAGCACATATACATTTGCTTGTATGAGGTGTCTAGACTGTAACATGTAATTGCTTCTTTCAGAGATGAAGGGCAGCATGTCAGAGTGTTTGTGTTTGATTCTCCTGCTCCTCCATCAGATCTCTGTCTCCAGACCAGGTACATCTCCATCTGTAATGTTACTGACTGTGTTACACCCAATAAATACGGAGGGAAATATGCAAGTGCCAATAAGTGTGTGTGTGTCCGTGTGTGTGTTTGTATGTGTGTGTGTGTTTGCTGTCTCCAGCAGTGTGTCACAAAAGAGACTGTCACCTGGTTATATTTCATGAAAACATTCAAAAACAATATTCAGAAGTACACATATATTCTGTTTTCAATGAAATAATACCATCCCCATATTCCCAAATCACATTAAAATAGACTCTCCTGTCCTTCATGTATTTACTACCCCTGAATGCTAACCACTTGGGCAAGCTGATAAAATATTTCACCAAAAAGAATAATGTGCCATCACTGCAGTACTAACAGCTACAACACCGACACCTGCACCATCACTGACTGCAGTACTAACAGCTACAACACCGACACCTGCACCATCACTGACTGCAGTACTAACAGCTACAACACCGACACCTGCAGCACTGACATATCAAGAGTGTGTGTCTAATATAGCTAATGTTATGTCAGTGTTGCTCTTGAGAATTGAATCTGTCTTTTCTGTGTTTATCTACAGTGAGATTTGAGGTTGTTGGTCCCTCTGAACCCATTGTTTCTGTAGCTGGTGAAGACATTGTTCTGCCCTGTTACCTCAAACCCAACATCAGTGCTGAGGACATGCGTGTGGAGTGGTTCAGAGTTCCCTCTACAGGCTCAGTGGTGCATCTTTACCAGGAGAGAGAGATTAGAAATGAGGATCAGATCCCATCTTACAGAGGAAGGACAGAACTGTACCCAGAGGAGCTGCAGAGAGGAGACGCTTCACTCAGACTGACAGGAGTACGAGCCTCTGATGAGGGACGATATAAATGTTTAATTCAGTCTAAGCTGTGGTACGATGATGCTTCTGTTCAAGTGCAAATTAAAGGTTAGTACTCTTTCTCCCAGCACAAACCGTACTGACATTATTCCCAAATACCTCTCAAATGACAAACCACTGAATCTCACTGAAACTGATGAGTGAAATCATGAGCACAAAGGTGGCTAAAGGATAATAGCTGGCAGTTAATGATAATGATGTAATCTCTGAGTTTGTGCTCCTGCAGGAACTGAGCCAGTGATCTCTATGGAGGTGCCACACAGAGCAGGGTGGGTCAGCCTGCTGTGTGAATTTAAAGGCTGGGATATTCAGCCTGACCTGCTTTGGTTGGACAGTGAGGGACACAGTCTCCCTGCTGCAGCTACAGAGACACACAGAGACAGTGAGGACCTCTACACTGTGAGACGACACATCTTTATTCAGGACAGAGACACCAACACAGTCACCTGTAGAGTTCACCTGCAGGAGCGCAAACTGGAGAAGGACACAGAGCTTAACATCACTGGTGAGAAGCATGCTGTACCATCAGCTACATAATTTATAATAAGATATATTTTTTCATCAGCTCAAACTAATAATTTGTAGATTATCTGTAATGTGTAAATAAATCTAAATAACTTTTAGTAATAATATTACATATATAATTGTGACAGAATGTGTGAGTGAGTGATGTTACTGAAAGGTCCTGTGTGTTTCAGCTGAGATGTTCCCTGTTCCTCGCTGGAAGGCGTCTTTAGCTGTGTTTCTCTCTCTGGCTGCTGCTGCTGCTCTCCTTGGTTGTTGTATTTTCATGCATCACCACAAGAAACTGCGCAGAGAGCAAAGTAATATGTTTACCTAACATCTAAATAATTTTTTTATTAATTACATAACATCTAAATAAAAAGGTATTCATAGTTATTTGGACCTTTTAACAAATGATTCCACTGTACCTCCGTTAAGTAAATAGTGTCGATTTTTCGTTTGTTGTTCAGTGTTGAGAGCAGGTGGAAGATATTGAAATGTTTTTTTTTTATCTAAGAGCAATTGTAGAGAGGGAGGTGGAAGTACAGACTGCAGAAAGCACATGGGACATTCTGGAGACTAAATTATGGGCAGGTGGAGGACTTGGGAGAAGAACCAAGATACTCCTATTCAAGATACCAGCATGTCTGGTCCTACTGTATGGCTGTTAGGTGTGGAAGATCTCTAAGGCTGAGGAAAGAAAGCTGAATGCTTTTCAATACCAGTGCCTGAGACAGACACTGAGGATCAGATGGCAGTAACAGAAATAAGCGAGTCAGTAGAATTGGAGAGGTCAATGATTTAAGCTGAGAGGTTTGGGTGTAGGAGGTGGAGCTGGGACACATATTGAGGAGAGGGGGTGAGAGGGTGCGTGTGACAGCACTACAGCACTGGGGCAGATGGCTGAGGGGTGAAGGGGGAGAGGGAGGCCAAAGACACAGAGAGAAGTAAGGCGAAGGTTTAGTGTGAACTGACTGCACCCCTCTGAGAGAGAGAGGGAATCAGAATGTGAGGGATGGGTGAAACAGTGTGAGAGGAGAGTTACACACTGTGACAGATGTGTAAAGCTAATGTTCTGTGTGGGTGTTTATTGGTTATTCTTTCAATTAAATTATCACTGGCATTAATTTGAATCTTATTTTAAACATAATATTTACTCATACAATCTGTGTCACTCTCTGAATGACCAAAGTGTCCTCTCTCTAGTGGAGAAAATTCAGACCTCCCTGAGATCCGAAATACTTTGTGATAAACTTCTCGAGCCAGTCCAGTGCTCAGCGCTGGCCTCTCTGTTACTGATGGAGAGCGTCCTGGATGAGTTTGACCTGAAAACATACAACACATCAGCAGCAGGTCGTCAGAGACTAGTACCAGTTGTCAGGAACTGCAGAAAGGCCATGTGAGTACTGATACGTAGTTCTATAATATTTACAGAGTTTCAGATAAGTTATCCCATCACTGCATTCATGTGGGCTGCCTGATTTTACTATCAGTCAACCTGTCATTCTTCAGAAGAGTTGCCAGTTTCATGTCATCTTATTGTGACTCTTAATCTGAACTGGGCGAAGATATGAAAAAGGAAGTCTGAGACAAAACATTTTCTGCTTTAACTCATGGAGAGAAAAATATGGTCGTCATCAAAAATATCTGATAGTGTCTAAATTAATTGAGAAGAGGTGATAAATCTGCACCTTTTAGGGAAAGTTGAATTCATTTTTTAAATCTGAAGTGTTTTCCATGTCATTATATGACTATAATATAGTGGCTATTTTTTGCAGATTAGACAGCTGTAATCTTACAAAGGACTCCTGTGTAATTGTGGCTTCAGTTCTCAAGTCATCAAGCTCATTGAGTGAGCTGGACCTCAGCTTCAATAACCTGGGAGATTCAGGAGTGAAGCTGCTCTGTGCTGGACTGATGAGTCCCAACTGTAAACTTCAGAGACTGGGGTGAGTAGTGCTGTGGGCTGTGTGAACTATAGTAAATAGAATGAGTTATTTTGCAATCCACCCATCATAGCTGCCATCATTTATGTAGTGAGAAGCATCATGCTGTTCAGTAGACCTGTTTTATTCTCTCCACAGGCTGGGTTTGTGTATATTTATAGTGTGTGTATTCTCTCCACAGGTTGGGCTGGTGTATATTTATAGTGTGTGTATTCTCTCCACAGGCTGGGTTGGTGTATATTTATAGTGTGTGTATTCTCTCCACAGGCTGGGTTGGTGTATGTTTATAGTGTGTTTGTTCTCTCCACAGGCTGGGTTGGTGTAATCTCACAGAGGGCTGCTGTGATAATCTGGCCTCAGTCCTGCATTCTCCCCACTCAGAGCTGAGAGACCTGGAGCTCAGAGACAATGATCTGCAGGATTCAGGAGTGACAGCGCTCTCTGCTGGACTGGAGGACCCACGCTGTAAACTGCAGAGACTGGGGTGAATCTCAAATATCTGACAAAATTTAACACCTTTCATAAGAATGAAATATAAATTCAACATGGCAATACCATTTAAAAAAATACTTATTCCACTTCCCTGTTATGATATTTTCACCTTCAATGTAATAAATAAACCACAATGGCAGGTGCATGTGTATGGAAATAAACCATGATGGGATGGTGTGATACCATTCTGAGACAAGGCCTACATTGGTTTATTGTACAGTTACACAGAGTCTGTAATCTAATGTTAAATGAGCTGGGATTGACATTACTGTGTGTCTTCTTTAACATAGCTATGCAGCAAACACATACATTTTCCACTGAGGACCATGTTAGGTCAGTAACAGTCTCAGGTCTGCAGTGCTGTGATTGCTTCTCATTGGATGAGCCTCTCTTGCAGTACAGCCTTGACAAATTCAGTCTGCTTCCTGTGATACTGCAAGGCTAATGACCTATGAGAACTCACGTCCTGTGTTAGAAGGGACACAAAATGGGCACTGAGGGGTTCTGTTTGTTTATGATGTCATATGAAATCAGTGGACTCTGTTTCACTGTGAAGATTTTTAAAAAACAATGCATGCCTTCCAGCCAATCAGCAATGAGTATTTAACAATGACATGGCATAATAGTGTATAACACACAGATTATTACTGATTCCACAGCCCTGATGTTTTGTATTGGCTTCTGTAAGGCGTGTTTGATAATCACAGTTACAAATTCCACAGCAATTTTGTTTTACATTAAGCTTCAACAAGACTTGTTTATCCAGACCTGGTTTCCTTCTCTCTGCAGGCTGTCAGGCTGTCAAATCACAGAGAGAGGCTGTGATTCTCTGGCTTCAGCTCTGCGTTCAAACCCCTCACACCTGAGAGAGCTGGATCTGAGCTACAATCACCCAGGAGAATCAGGAGAGAGAGCGCTCTCTGCTGCTAAACTGGACACACTTACACTGCTGTAAGTACAGAGAGTTTCCACACTGCACCTCATAGACACACTGCTGTAAGTACAGAGAGTTTCCACACTGCACCTCATAGACACACTGCTGTAAGTACAGAGAGTTTCCACACTGCACCTCATAGACACACTACTGTAAGTACAGAGAGTTTCCACACTGCACCTCATAGACACACTGCTGTAAGTACAGAGAGTTTCCACACTGCACCTCATAGACACACTACTGTAAGTACAGAGAGTTTCCACACTGCACCTCATAGACACACTGCTGTAAGTACAGAGTGTTTCCACACTGCACCTCATAGACACACTGCTGTAAGTACAGAGAGTTTCCACACTGCATCTTATAGACACACTGCTGTAAGTACAGTGAGTTTCCAGTCTGTGTGTCACTCAGTCACTGTCTGTTCTGCTGTTCCTACAGTGTGGACCATAGAGGAGAGAGCAGGAACAAACCAGGACCCAGGAAATGTGAGTCTGGTTCTCTCATTCTTTTGGTCCCTTTCTCTCTCTTTTCTGTTCTCTTTCATGCAGTCTTTCACTTGCACATCAGGCCACATGTCTGAACCTACACAGAAACCCTTACACAGACAGAAACACACACACACATAAACACAATCATGTATCTCTCTTTCACACATGCTCATTCACACACACTAAGATGGATATGAATATTGGTGATTAATCTCATTAATGTCTCTGGTCTGCAGATGGCTGTCAGCTCACGCTGGATCCAAACACAGCAAACAGTGAGCTGTCTCTGTCTGAGGGGAACAGGAAGGTGACCTGTGGGAGAGAGGAGCAGCCATACCCTGATCATCCAGATAGATTTGACTTCTGGCCCCAGGTCCTGAGCAGAGAGAGTCTGTCTGAGCGCTGTTACTGGGAGGCTGAGTGGAGTGTGCCTGTAGGGGGCGTGGTTTACATCGCAGTCATGCATAAAGGAATCAGCAGGCAGGGAACTGGCGGTGACTGCTTTTTTGGATGGAGTGAGAACTCCTGGAGTCTGTGGTGCACTGAACAGTGTTACTCATTCTGGCACAATAACAAGCAAACTGACATACCTGCCCCCCCCTCCCCCTACCGCAGAGCAGGAGGGTCTCAGTTAGATACTGGAGTGTGTGTGTACAGAGTAGGAGTGTGTGTGGACCGTTCTGCTGGCACTCTGTCCTTCTACAGCGTCTCTGACTCTGACACACTGACCCTCCTGCACACATACCACACCAGCTTCACTAGAGACCAGCCCCTCGGTGCTGGATTTTACCTGGATGGAAGTAACATCACAGTCTTACTGTGCCCACTGGAGTAAAGTTTCATAAACACTCTCTCTCTCTCTCTCTCTCTCTCTCTCTCTCTCACACACACACACACACCTTATCACACAGCCACACATGTGAGCCCACACACACACACACACACACACACCTTATCATGCAGCCACACATGTGGGCACACACACACACACACACTCCTGTAATATTGAGATAGTAATGTTGCACAAACACACCCTCTCTGATACACCCAAACTTGCATGTTTGAAATGTACTGCTTGTGTTTATCAGAAGACATGTAAAAATGTTTTAATTGCCTGTATTAATACTGATCTGAATGAAATAGTTACAGTAATGTCATATTAAACATGTACACACACTTCAGCTTTCTGGTCACTCTCCCCTTTTCAGTGACTCACTAACTTTGGCTTCTTTTGTACATGACCGTGTTGAGGACAGCTAAATAAACTAAAGAAGCAAAAATAAATGAGCTAAATAAAGAAATCGTTCCATTGCTAACAAGTTGTGTAGTTCTTGTTATATACATTCCTTTATTTAAATGTAATTGTACTGAATTAATCCAGTCGTTTTGAGACCAGGCTGGTTCACAATTGTGAAAGGTCTAGATGAGAGAAATAAGATGCAATTTACAGAATTCTAATCCTTGGACTATAGTGCTGAGCGTTGAGGGGTTTGAATCGTTTTAGCTGGGTTAGATTTCGATTCTGTTCTGGAAAATGACAACATTTTCCCATGCAGGTGTTCCCCGTTATACCCGAGGGATTGCTCGTGTTCCCCGTTATACCTTTGGTTTCAGCTGTGCACACACTTCACAGGGCAGCGTCCTATGCTAGTTTTAAAGTGATGCCGGATAACGCTGTCCTTTGGCTTCTCTTGTTGCTCCCGTATCTATTCCGACATTTCCAATGTAGTGACGGCATACTACTGCAAAACACTATATTATCCCTTCGGTCTGAATGTCATAAACGTGAATTTCATCCGTGTACATAGTATTTTTCTTGTTGGCTGTATAATCTATCTCCCTTATTATACACTATGGGCTCAGGAATGAAGTTTTCTCTTTGGCAGACAGGTAGTCGCCGCCATCGAACGTGTCATTAGAGAGTAACAGAACCAAAGATTCTTCATAACATAGAGAATAAGTAGCTATGACGAATCCTGGACAGCATCATCTTTCATATCGTTATCTGGGCGTGTCAGGCTGCAAGTGAGGCAGAAGCGAAAGCAGACGTAAACTTTTTAACTCAAACGTCATTTTAAAGACAGAGAAGAGTGGATAGCAGCACAAAAAGAGAATAAAACAGAGAGGTAAAAGAAATCTATAAGCAGGTGATCAGTTAGTGCAGTGGAGACAGGAGGAAATCCAAAGGTAGTCGTGAAAGGAGGAGTGGGAATAATTCGGGTGAGCGGGTGCAGTGTTATCCTCACAGGGAGTATGACTTCTCTCAACAAGGCGAGGATCGCAACTGACCAAAATCCTGGACATTCTTGGGAAGAAATTGACATTTTCTTGGGCAGTGGATAACATCCCTGTATAAAAAGATCCAGCATTTATATCGTGTGTTGAAGGTTTGGTAAGTACTTTTTTACTTGGCTGGTGGCAGATAGAGATTCTCACCACAGAGTTCCATTATAATCTTGATAATTTGTCTAAATCCTGATCTTTTGAAATAGTTAAAACAGCTTGGACACTTTGGACAGCTGTTCTTAACTATACAAGATTATACCGAGATCCGCTTTTGACTATGGTTGGAGGCTGAACTACGGAGCTCACGGCAGAATTCATGTAATCACATGACACACGCTCGAGAAGGGAATGGCATCGAACTGTTACATCTTGAGCACTAGTTTTACAGAAAAAAATATTTACACATTAATTTACTTATATGAGGTGTCTAGTTTGTAACTTGTAATTGTCTCTTTTCAGAGATGAAGGGCAACATGTCAGAGTGTTTGTGTTTGATTTTCCTGCTCCTCCATCAGATCTCTGTCTCCAGACCAGGTACGTCTCCATCTGTACTATTGCTGACTGTGTTACACCCAAAAAACACAGACAGACCCCTGGGGGTGTCATAGTTTAGATAAGATAAGAGTTTAGAATTCTCAAAGAATGAATGAATCAAAGTGGGCCAATGGCTGGTTTCCAGTGGTGTTCCATTAAAGTAACTGTGAACTTATTACATATTACAATACAGAATTTAATAACAATATTCAGAAATACACATATCTTCTGATCATAGTGAAACTATACCTTTCCCATTTCCCAAATCACATCGAAACTGACTCTCCCGTCCTTCATTTATTTACTACCCCTGAATGAGGTCAAGGGAGGACGTCACCTCACAACACAAATATATCCAGTGAATTCCATGTTAATACAGAAAGTAAAACAAAAACACACAAACAGATTTACCACAACCTCAGTACTGACACCTATACCTGCACTATCACCTACTGCAGTACTGACATATCAAGAGTGTGTGTCTAATATAGCTAATGTTATGTCAGTGTTGCTCTTGAGAATGGAATCTGTCTTTTCTGTGTTTATCTACAGTGAGATTTGAGGTTGTTGGTCCCTCTGAACCCATTGTTGCTGTAGCTGGTGAAGACATTGTTCTGCCCTGTTACCTCAACCCCAGCATCAGTGCTGAGGACATGCGTGTGGAGTGGTTCAGAGTTCCCTCTACAGGCTCAGTGGTGCATCTTTACCAGGAGAGAGAGATTAGAAATGAGGATCAGATCCCATCTTACAGAGGAAGGACAGCACTGTCCTTAGAGGAGCTGAAGAGAGGAGACGCTTCACTCAGTCTGACAGGAGTACGAGCCTCTGATGAGGGACGATATAAATGTTTCATTGACTCTCCGCTGTGGTCCGATGATGCTTCTGTTGAAGTGCAAATTAAAGGTCAGTACTCTTTCTCCCAGCACAAACCGTACTGACATTATTCCCAAATACCTCTCAAATGACAAACCACTGAATCTCACTGAAACTGATGAGTGAAATCATGAGCACAAAGGTGGCTAAAGGATAATAGCTGGCAGTTAATGATAATGATGTAATCTCTGAGTTTGTGCTCCTGCAGGAACTGAGCCAGTGATCTCTATGGTGCCACACAGAGCAGGGTGGGTCAGCCTGCTGTGTGAATCTAAAGGCTGGGCTACACAGCCTGACCTGCTTTGGTTGGACAGTGAGGGACACAGTCTCCCTGCTGCAGCTACAGAGACACACAGAGACAGTGAGGACCTCTACACTGTGAGACGACACGTCTTTATTCAGGACAGAGACACCAACACAGTCACCTGTAGAGTTCAGCTACAGGAGCACAAACTGGAGAAGGAGACAGAGTTTCACATCACTGGTGAGAAGCATGCTGTACTGTCAGCTGAATAATTAATAATAAGATATATTTTACCATCAAGCTGAAATAATATCTTCTGGATTACAGTATGTCTTTTGAGTATAATTAAATCTGCATTTATAATGTATATTTATAATATTGTTAGATTGTAAAGATAATTAATGAATTATTATTATATTATTCATACATACATGTATGCTATTGTGGCTGAATGTGTGAATGAGTGATGTTACTGAAAGGTCCTGTGTGTTTCAGCTGAGATGTTCCCTGTTCCTCGCTGGAAGGTGTCTTTAGCTGTGTTTCTCCCTCTGGCTGCTGCTGCTCTCATTGGAAGTGCTGTTTTAAGCCATCGCAACAAGACACTGCGCAGAGAAAAAGGTAACTTATTTATATAGAAATTACTCAATCATAATCACAATCAATTAAGCACACTCGATTTTACAAATGGCAGAATGGAGCACCATACAGTGGTATAAGGGCCCACTGTGTTTGTGTTTTTTAAAAAGGTACTCATATTTATCAGGACCTTTCCACCAATGATATAACTGCAGCTCCTTGAAGTTCACAGAGTAGATGTGTACATTTTCAGTTTGCAGTTTAGTGTTGTAAACAGGTGGAAGATGTTGCAAATTTTGCTTTTCTATGGGTCAGTTTAGAGAATGAGAGTGGTAGAAATACAAACATCAAGAGTAGACTGCAGAAAGCACATGGGACATTCTGGAGACTAAATTATGGGCAGATGGAGGACTTGGGAGAAGAACCAAGATACTCCTATTGAAGACACCAGTACATCTGGTCCTACTGTACGGCTGTTAGGCGTGGAAGATCTCTAAGGCTGAGGAAAGAAAGCTGAATGCTTTTCAATACCAGTGCCTGAGACAGACACTGAGGATCAGATGGCAGTAACAGAAATAAGCGAGTCAGTAGAATAAGAGAGGTCAGTGATTTAAGCTGTGAGGTTTGGGTGTAGGAGGTGGAGCTGGGACACATATTGAGGAGAGGGGGTGAGAGAGTGTGTGTGACAGCACTACAGCAGTGGGGCGGATGGCTGAGGGGTGAAGGGGGAGAGGGGGGTGACCTGGAGAAGGACTGCAGAGAAAGAGAAGGAAGAAGGCGGGGGGAAAACTGGGGGACGGCCAAAGCAGCAGTGCAGAACAGAAAGGGCTGGGCAGACAACAGGAAGGGCTGGGCAGACAATGTGACAGCCTTATGAGCCTACTGGAGCAGAGAGAATTAAGATGAAGGGAAGGTTTAGTGTGAACTGACTGCACCCCTCTGAGAGAGAGAGAGGGAATCAGAATGTGAGGGATGGGTGGAACAGTGTGAGAGGAGAGATACACACTGTGACAGATGTGTAAAGCTAATTTTTTGACTGTGTGATTGCTTATTGGTTTTTCCTTACATTCTTTTATCACTGGCAATATTTCTCATCGTTTTTTCACATAATAGTTTCTCATATGTTCTGTTCCACTCCCTGAACTAAATGCCAACTCTAGTGGAGGAAATGAAGACCGCCCTGAGATCAGGAACACTTTGGGATAAACAGCTTGAGTCAGACCAATGCTCAACTCTGGCCTATGTGTTACTGACGGGGGACGTCATGGATGAGTTTGAGATAAAAAAGTACAAAACATCAGCAGCAGATCGTCAAAGACTGGTGCGAGTAGTCAGGAACTGCAAGAAGGCCTTGTGAGTATTGATATGGGGGTCTTGTTTTAATTTTAAGTGTGTGGAAATAGGAGGGGAGGTCTGAGTTTGTGTCTCATTAAAATGCAGGGCAGGCCTGGTTCTGTGTTACTGTGGTGAGCATGGCAACAAGGACCTTGGTGACTATCAAAAATTCTCAATATCACTCTTTGTTTTAAATAATCTTTTTATAATTTCAGAACACATTTAGAACATGAGAAAATTCCACATAAGAGTTCATACAACCGTAAACAAACAAACAAACAAACAAACAATCAAGCATATAGCTGTAAAAGACTCGGTCAAAGTAGACCTTTCACAAAGCCCATGGTTTGTGGAGGCCCCAGTGCCATATACAAATAGGGTTAAAACAGGAAGAAATTTTGATTCGCCTGAGAAAAGAAAAAACATGTTCATCATTAAAATATAATCTGCAAGTATGTGAACTCACTGGGAAAACATGATAAATGCACCTTTTAGGAGAAGTTAAATTCTGTGATAATTTAAAGGAGAAAGGTGCAGGAGAATGATCTGTACCTGTGAAATACATTAAAATAAACCTGGGGAAATAAAAATATGGTCTCTGTGAGAAACAAGCGTAATCTTACTATGTACTTCTATTACAGCAGGATATTAAAGTCTCCATGCATCCACAATATTCAGATAATCTAAGATGGTTTAAACATTTAGAGATATTTAAATATCACCCTCCATCACTGAACACTTGCAGGAGTATATGTCAAATATTAAATATTTTTTCTTTCATGGCATAAATATTATATATTATTTGCAGACTGGATAGCTCTGATCTTACAAAGGAGTCCTGTGAAATTGTGGCCTCAGCTCTCCAGTCACCAAACTCACCCCTGAGAGAGCTGGACCTCAGCTTCAATAACATGGGAGATTCAGGAGTGAAGCTGCTCTGTGCTGGACTGAAGAGTCCCAACTGTAAACTACAGAGACTGAGGTGAGTAGTGCTGTGTGCTTTCATGTGACCATTAGAATAGAATTAGTGATTATGGGGCTATAAAGTGAAATGTTAAAAAGCTCCTTCTATCTCAGTTTACTCCTCTCTCCCTCATCCTTCTTTCATTTCCACATTGGTCTCATCCCTCCATTTTTACTCCTCTGTTACAAAAAGGAATCAGGATAACGGGTTTCTCTGGACTCTGTACAATGTCAGGGCTAACAAAGGCTAACAAGGAACAGGTGAACAAGGTAACAGGCGAGACAGTTCAAACAATCAATCAAAAACAATGCCTAGGCAACGGAGGGTTGAGCAACACAAGGGAGAAACGAAAACACAGTAACATGTCACAGAAAAAGGGAAAAAACACGGAAAATGGAAGAGAAACCAAAACACGATGAAAACATAACAAAAACACTGGCTAATATTTCGACGTACTGACAGTACAGTGTCAGATCACAAGTGCTGACTGGACATTCAGAATGCTCACTCCCTCTGTCCAATCACAACGCTTCATACTGCAACCAATCATTTCACAGCTGATAAGTGATGTTCACTTTGAAGGCTGCATAAGCTGGTAATACACAGTTAGGTATCTGCTGTTGTAAAGACTGTGAGCAGTTATATGGCTCTCAGGCACAGCTAGGGGAAGCTACATGATGCTGATGGGGTTTGTGTGTCTAAATGATGCCCAGTTAGCATGTACGTTAGCCAGCTGCTTATCAGGAGCTGCACTTGTACAGACAGTCCATGAGCACCCTGTGCTGTTCACAGCCTCAGTATAATACAGTCTCTTGTGTGTTTCAGCTTAAACATCTGTGCCCAGAGGATGACAACTGAAAGATTTAAAAACACATATGTCCAGTGTGTCATCTGGTGGAGAATGTGTGTGTTCTGTCACAGGCTGGGTTGGTCTATACAGTGTGTTCATGTGTGTGTATCAGGTGCTGCAAAATCCATTCTCAACACTCTCTTTCACGACTTTGCAATGTTGTGCTGTCTCCATAGTTTTTATGGAGGTTTTTGCTGCTAGTCCAAGCACACCATCATGATCACTGTGACCGGCCATTTATCAAAGTTTTCCTGCATTGTAGCTGACACTGCTGACAAGTAAACAATACCTGTTCATAGTTGCTACGGAAATTATCTCAGTGTCATCTTGTTGCTTTCATATGGACAACTCGGTTTTAGTACATCAACTTTCAGACAACCAATGATTCTTCAGAACAGTTACCAATTTAAAGTCGTCTCATCGTGAATCTTTGATCTGAACTGGGCTAAGATACAAAAAAGGAAGTCCCAGACAGTGAACATTATTACATTGAATCATCATTGGCTCTCGTTTGCAGACTGGTCAGTGGTAACCTCACAGAGGAGTCCTGTGAAATTGTGGCCTCAGTTCTCCAGTCACCAAACTCACCCCTGAGAGAGCTGGACCTCAGCTTCAATAACCTGGGAGATTCAGGAGTGAAGCTGCTCTGTGCTGGACTGAAGAGTCCCAACTGTAAACTACAGACACTGGGGTGAGTAGTGCTGTGTGCTTTTATGTGACCTTTAGAATAGAATTAGTGATTATGGAGCTATGAAGTGAAATGTTAAAAAGCTCCTTCTATCTCAGTTCACACAGGTGCTGAATGTCCATTCAGAATGCTCACTCCCTCTGTCCAATCACAACGCTTCTTACTTCCACCAATCATTTCACAGCTTATAAGTGATGTTCACTTTGAAGGCTGCATAAGCTGGTAATACACAGTTAGGTATCCGCTGTAGTAAAGACTGTGAGCAGTTATATGGCTCTCAGGCACAGCTAGGGGAAGCTACATGCTGCTGATGGGGTTTGTGTGTCTAAATGATGCCCAGTTAGCATGTAAGTTAGCCAGCTGCTTATCAGGAGCTGCACTTGTACAGACAGTCCATGAGCACCCTGTGCTGTTCACAGCCTCAGTATAATACAGTCTCTTGTGTGTTACAGCTTAAACATCTGTGCACAGAGGATGACAACTGAACGATTTAAAAACACATATTTCCAGTGTGTCCCTTGGTGGAGAATGTCTGTCACAGTCTGGTTCGGTATATACAGTATTTACAGTGTGTTTATGTGTGTGTGTCAGGTGCTGCAAAATCCATTCTCCATGCTCTCTTTCACAGCTTTGTGATGTTGTGCTGTCTCCATAGTTTTTCTTAAGGTTTCTGCTGCTAGACCAAGCACAGCATCATGATCACTGTGAACATGATAATATTATAAGCAGAGAACATTATGACATTAAATCATCATTGGCTCTTCTTTGCAGATTGGTCAGTGTGAACCTCACAGGGGAGTCCTGTGAAATTGTGGCCTCAGTTCTCCAGTCACCAAACTCACCCCTGAGAGAGCTGGACCTCAGCTTCAATAACCTGGGAGATTCAGGAGTGAAGCTGCTCTGTGCTGGACTGAAGAGTCCCAACTGTAAACTACAGACACTGGGGTGAGTAGTGCTGTGTGCTTTTATGTGACCATTAGAATAGAATTAGTGATTATGGAGAAATGTTAAAAAGCTCCTTCTATTTTAGGTTACTCCTCTCTCCCTCATCCTTCTTTTATTTTCACATCAGTCTCATCCCTCCATTCTTACTCCTCTCTTAAAAAAAGTAATCTGGATAACAGGTTTCTGTGGCTAACCAGGGGTATAAAGGAACAGGTGAACTAGGTAACAAGTATTCAAACAATCAATCAATAGCAATTCCGAGGCAACAGAGGTTGGAGCAACAGAAGGGGGAAACGGAAACACAGTAACATGTCACAGAAACAGAGAAAAAACACAGAAAATGGAAGAAAAACCAAAACACGATGAAAACATAACAAAAACACTGGCTAAGATGTCAATATACTGACAGTACAGTGTCAGGTCACAGAGACTAATTGGAAATTCAGAATGCTCACTCCCTCTGTCCAATCACAGTGCTTCATACTCCCACCAATCATTTCACAGAGCTGCATAAGCTGGTAATACACAGTTAGGTATCCACTGTAGTAAAGACTGTGAGCAGTTATATGGCTCTCAGGCACAGCTAGGGGAAGCTGCATGGTTCTGATGGGGTTTGTGTGTCTAAATGATGCCCAGTTAGCATGTAAGTTAGCCAGCTGCTTATCAGTAGCTGCACTTGTACACACAGTCCATGAGCACCCAGTGCTGTTCACAGCCTCAGTATAATACAGTCTCCAGTGTGTTACAGCTTAAACATCTGTGCACAGAGGATGACAACTGAAAGATTTAAACACACATATTTCCAGTGTGTCCCTTGGTGGAGAATGTGTGTGCGTTCTCTCACAGGCTGGGTCGGTCTATATTTACAGTGTGATTATGTGTGCGTGTCAGGTGCTGCAAAATCCATTCTCCACACTCTCTTTCACAACTTTGCAATGTTGTGCTGCCTCCATAGTTTTTATGAGGGTTTTTGCTGATAGTCCAAGCACACCATATTGATCACTGTGATCGGCCATTTTTCGAAGTTTTCTTGCTTTGTAGCTGACACTGCTAACAAGTAAACAATACATCCTGTTCATAGTTGCCATGGAAATTATCTCAATGTCATCTTGTCGCTTTCAAGTGGACAGCATGGTTTTAGTACATCTACTTTCAGACAACCTATGATTCTTCAGAATAGTTGCCAATTTAAAGTCGTCTCATCGTGAATCTTTGATCTGAACTGGGCTAAGATACAAAAAAGGAAGTCCCAGGCAGTGAACATGATAACATGAAATCATCATTGGCTCTCGTTTGCAGACTGGTCAGTGTTAACCTCACAGAGGAATCCTGTGGAATTGTGGCCTCAGCTCTCCAGTCATCAAACTCATCCCTGAGAGAGCTGGACCTCAGCTTCAATAACCTGGGCGTTTCAGGAGTGAGGCTGTTCTGTGTCGGACTGAAGAGTCCCAACTGTAAACTACAGAGACTGGGGTGAGTAGTGCTGTGTGCTTTTATGTGACCATTAGAATAGAATTAGTGATTATGGAGCTACAAAGTGAAATGTTAAGAAGTTCCTTCTATCTCAGTTTACTCCTCTCTTCCTCATCCTTCTTTTATTTCCCACATTAGTCCAGTTTAGTCCAATTAGTTCCCGTCAGTCACACCACTGCTTATTGTCACATATCATTTCACAGATAGATAGATAGATAGATAGAAAGTTTATTTATCCCAAGGGAAATTACAGATACTACAGCAGCAAAATACACAGAAGTACACACAGGACAAGTCAAAAGTAGGAAAGAATGAATACAATAAACAACACTATAAACAGGACATTGTACAAACTAAAAACATAAATGGACCACACTATAAACAGTGCAATTAAAAAGAAAAAAGTGTGAGTGCCAGTGTGACGTGTATAAAGTGTATCGTGTAAAGTGGAGTAATGGCAGTACAATAATAAGTGAATGAATCAGATTTTTTTTTATTTGGGGGACAATGAGTGGGCGGTATTATTGAAAGTCCTGATGGCAGAAACAACCTCAGGTAGCGCTGCTTGGGACTGCCAATAAAATGCGGTCCCAGGCAGTGAACATAATTACATTAATTCATCATTGGCTCTCCTTTGTAGACTGGTCAGTGTTAACCTCACAGGGGAGTACTGTGGAATTGTGGCCTCAGTTCTCCAGTCACCAAGCTCACCCCTGGGAGAGCTGGACCTCAGCTTCAATAACCTGGGAGATTCAGGAGTGAAGCTGCTCTGTGCTGGACTGAAGAGTCCCAACTGTAAACTACAAACACTGGGGTGAGTAGTGCTGTGTGCTTTTATGTGACCTTTAGAATAGAATTAGTGATTATGGAGCTACAAAGTGAAATGTTAAGAAGCTCCTTCTGTCTCAGTTTACTCCTCTCTCCCTCATTCTTCGTTTACATTCTACACTCATCCCATCTCTCCATTCTTACCCCTCTATCGCAACAAAGCAACCACGATAACAGGTTCCTTTGGAGTCTATACAGCGTCAGGTCACAGGTGCTGAATGTCCATTCAGAATGCTCACTCCCTCTGTCCAATCACAATGCGTCATTCACAGTAGCTGCACTTGTACACACAGTCCATGAGCACCCAGTGCTGTTCACAGTTAGCTTATCAGTGGTTAGCTGCACTTACTGTCTGCTAATGTCACATAATGACTCTCTGCTGCCCCCTTCAGATGTGCCTTACCTGTACCTGAGCACTGCCTGTAGCCCCCAGTTTCAGTGCAGTGTCCTCACCTGCCATATAGAGTATAGGTCCATTATACAGCAGGGGTGGAAGGACCCACTTACAGAGAACCAGAATTACAGCAGCAGCCCTGATGCTTCCAGTAACAGCTGGATGTGGCACTTGTGGCATAATTTGGTTTAATGTGATGGTAACATACCAGTTTTAGGGTCTGATCAGGGGACTCTCCATCTGGAACAGATTCCTCTGCAGGTTTGTTCATGTTCCATGTGCACCACACCTGTTACCCTAATGGAGGTGTATATTAGCTGTGACTGACAGCAATCTGAACCCAGACTGAGAGAGCAGAGAGTGTTCCTCTAAGAGCTGAAAGAGAAACAGGACGCAGTAATACGCTGTGTGTAGCAGCCATTAGCTCTGTGGGAAGTGTTCACCTCAGCTGCAGCAGTCAAGGAAAGTAATCATTGGCAACACTTTTGTGACAAGAAATGATTGTTGAAATTCCTACTTCAAGTTAAAATAGTTCCCCCGAGATTCTGGTTGACAGCCCAGAAGCTAAGGCTCTTCTGAACTCCATCTCTGAGGTACATTGCAGTCACAGATCATCTGGAACAGAAACTTCAAGGAAAATCTTGTTACCTCAGTTTGTGCACTTGTTACGCTCAGCACATGGCAAGTGGTCATTATGAAAATGGCAATCTGGCATAAACTGATTTTCACTCAGATTTTATGTGTGTTACATTTTATAATTTTTTTATATAATTGTGATATATATCAATGGTCCAATAAGAAAACCTCCACTGGGAAGCAGTCAATGTTTAAAATTAAATTTCAGTTTTTGCAAGAAAACTGCATTTATGATAGAATATGTTTTCCCTCTTTTTCTTGGCATTTCCCTAGAATATTTTTATTTTGTGCGTGACCACAGATGTGAGGGTGCTTGAGAGTGGGAGTTGAATTGGTTTTATAGTTTTGTGGAAAAATATTGAACCAAAGCAGTTTCACACTTGAGGTCACACAATAGTGTGTGTCTGTGTGTGTGTGTCTTTGTGTGTCTGTGTGTATGTGTTCTCTCCACAGGCTGGGTTGGTGTACATTTATAGTGTGTGTTCTCTCACAGGCTGGGTTGGTGTATATTTATAGTGTGTGTATTCTCTCCACAGGCTGGGTTGGTGTATGTTTATAGTGTGTGTGTTCTCTCCACAGGCTGGGTTGGTGTATGTTTATAGTGTGTGTGTTCTCTCCACAGGCTGGGCTGGTGTAATCTCACAGAGGGCTGCTGTGATGATCTGGCCTCAGTCCTGCGTTCTCCCCACTCAGATCTGAGAGATCTGGAGCTCAGAGACAATGATCTGCAGGATTCAGGAGTGAGAGCGCTCTCTGCTGGACTGGAGGACCCACACTGCACACTGCAGAGACTGGGGTGAGCCTGACATATATGACATAATTTATCACCTTCCTTACAATAAGAGTAACATAAAAAATTCAACATGATACCAACATTTTCAAGAGTTAATTAATTATTCCACCTATTATGCCTATTTATTCCATATTTAGCTTCTAAGAGGTGTTTAACCACTTTTTTTGTGTTTGGTAATCATAGTTACAAATTCCATAGCCATTTTGTCTTACTTTGAGCTTCTACAAGGCTTGTTTGTCCAGAGCTGGTCTCCTTCTCTCTGCAGGCTGTCAGGCTGCCAAGTCACAGAAAGAGGCTGTGATTCTCTGGCTTCAGCTCTGCGTTCAAACCCCTCACACCTGAGACAGCTGGATCTGAGCTACAATCACCCAGGAGACTCAGGAGAGAGAGCGCTCTCTGCTGCTAAACTGGACACACTTACACTGCTGTAAGTACAGAGAGTTTCCACACTGCACCTCATAGACACACTGCTGTAAGTACAGAGAGTTTCCACACTGCACCTCATAGACACACTGCTGTAAGTACAGAGAGTTTCCACACTGCACCTCATAGACACACTGCTGTAAGTACAGAGAGTTTCCACACTGCACCTCATACACACACTGCTGTAAGTACAGAGAGTTTCCACACTGCACCTCATAGACACACAGCTGTAAGTACAGAGAGTTTCCACACTGTACCTCATAGACACACTGCTGTAAGTACAGAGAGTTTCCACACTGCACCTCATACACACACTGCTGTAAGTACAGAGAGTTTCCACACTGCACCTCATAGACACACAGCTGTAAGTACAGAGAGTTTCCACACTGCACCTTATAGACACACTGTTGTAAGTACAGAGAGTTTCCACACTGCACCTCATAGACACACTGCTGTAAGTACAGAGAGTTTCCACACTGCACCTCATAGACACACTGCTGTAAGTGCAGAGAGTTTCCACACTGCACCTCATAGACACACTGCTGTAAGTGCAGAGAGTTTCCACACTGCACCTCATAGACACACTGCTGTAAGTACAGAGAGTTTCCACACTGCACCTCAGAGACACACTGCTGTAAGTACAGAGAGTTTCCACACTGTGTGTCACTCAGTCACTGTCTGTTCTGCTGTTCCTACAGTGTGGATCATGGAGGAGAGAGCAGGAACAAACCAGGACCCAGGAAATGTGAGTCTGGTTCTCTCATCCTTTTAAGCCCATTGCTTCCTCTTTTGTTCTTTGACACATTCTTTTTCTTTCACATGAAACCACATATCTGTAGCTACACAGAAACACCTCCATATACATGTATGTGCATACACATACACGCACATACACAATAATTCACAGGTACAGACATATGCAAGCATAAACACACACGCACACACACACACACACACACACACACACACACACACGCACATAACAAACACAAACACACGCACACACACACGGACACACACACACAAACACACACATATACACAGTGTTGGCTGTTAGTGTGTTAATATGTCTTATTGGGTATTTGAGTTCAGTTTAAGTGTTTGTATGCAGATCAGTTTTACAAATATGCAGCCAAATATGGACATACAAAAAAAAACATATACACACAAATATTTAAACAAAACTGTGTTTCTCTCTTTCTTTCACACATGTCCAATTATGTATGTACTATGATGGAAATTAATTTTGATGATCAGTCTCATTAATGTCTCTGGTCTGCAGATGGCTGTCAGCTCACACTGGATCCAAACACAGCACACAGTGTCTTGTCTCTGTCTGAGGGGGACAGGAAGGTGACATGGGGGAGCAGGCAGTCATACCCTGATCATCCAGATAGATTTGACTGGTGGTACCAGGTCATGTGCAGAGAGAGTCTGTCTGAGCGCTGTTACTGGGAGGCTGAGTGGAGTGTGCCTGAGGGGGGATTGGTTTATATAGCAGTGACACATAAAGGAATCAGCAGGAAAGGTTGGGGTGATGAGTGTGGCTTTGGAAAGAATAGAAACTCGTGGATTCTGTGGTGCACTCAACACGGACACTCTGTGTGGCACAATAAGAAGCAAACTGCCATACCTGCCCCCCCCTCCCCCTACCATAGAGCAGGAGAGTCTCAGTTACATACTGGAGTGTGTGTGTACAGAGTAGGAGTGTGTGTGGACCGTCCTGCTGGCATTCTGTCCTTCTACAGCGTCTCTGACTCTGACACACTGACCCTCCTGCACACATACCACACCAGCTTCACTAGAGACCAGCCCCTCTGTGCTGGGTTTGACCTGGATGGAGAGAACTCCTCAGTGTCCCTGTGCCAACTGGAGTAGAGTCTGATACACACACACACACACACACACACACCACACACACACACCACACCACACACACACACAATCTCTCTGTCTCTTTCCCATATACACACTGTCTCTAACCAACTCTCTAACATAATTCATCCTTAAAAATAGAGTATCTCTCTTTCACACAAGTAGACAGTAAATGAACACATTTAAAAACATGCACACATTTTCCCTAATACCAACACACAGTCAAAATCATATACTAATCTATATACACACAGATACATACACACAAACAGCTACACCATTCTCTCTCTCTCTCTCACACACACACACACACACACACACACACACACACACACACACACACACACACACACACACACACCTTATCACACAGCCACACATGTGGGCACACTTACACACACACACACACACACACACACACACACACCCACACACACACACCACACACCACACACACACACACACACACCTTATCACACAGCTACACATGTGGGCCGCTTACACACACACACACACACACACACACACACACACATACACACCTTATCACACAGCACACATGTGGGCCCACTTACACACACACACACACACACACACACACACACACACACACACACACACTCCTGTAATATTGAGATAGTCATGTTTACTAATGGTGCGCAAACACACCCTCTCTGTTACACCCAAACTTGAATGTTTGAAATGTACTGTTTGTGTTTATCAGAAGATATGTAAAAATGTTTTAATTGCCTGTAATAATACTGATCTGAATGAAATAGTTCCAGTAATGTCATATTAAACATATACACACACACTTCTGCTTTCTGGTCACTCTCCCCTTTTCAGTGACTCACTAACTTTGGCTTCTTTTGTACATGACTGTGTTGAGGACAGCTAAATAAACTAAAGAAGCAAAAATAAATGAGCTAAATAAAGAAATCGTTCCATTGCTAACAAGTTGTGTAGTTCTTGTTATAAACATTCCTTTATTTAAATGTAATTGTACTGAATTAATCCAGTCGTTTTGAGACCAGGCTGGTTCACAATTGTGAAAGGTCTAGATGAGAGAAATAAGATGCAATTTACAGAATTCTAATCCTTGGACTATAGTGCTGAGCGTTGAGGGGTTTGAATCGTTTTAGCTGGGTTAGATTTCGATTCCGTTCTGGAAAATGACAACATTTTCCCATGCAGGTGTTCCCCGTTATACCCGAGGGATTGCTCGTGTTCCCCGTTATACCTTTGGTTTCAGCTGTGCACACACTTCACAGGGCAGCGTCCTATGCTAGTTTTAAAGTGATGCCGGATAACGCTGTCCTTTGGCTTCTCTTGTTGCTCCCGTATCTATTCCGACATTTCCAATGTAGTGACGGCATACTACTGCAAAACACTATATTATCCCTTCGGTCTGAATGTCATAAACGTGAATTTCATCCGTGTACATAGTATTTTTCTTGTTGGCTGTATAATCTATCTCCCTTATTATACACTATGGGCTCAGGAATGAAGTTTTCTCTTTGGCAGACAGGTAGTCGCCGCCATCGAACGTGTCATTAGAGAGTAACAGAACCAAAGATTCTTCATAACATAGAGAATAAGTAGCTATGACGAATCCTGGACAGCATCATCTTTCATATCGTTATCTGGGCGTGTCAGGCTGCAAGTGAGGCAGAAGCGAAAGCAGACGTAAACTTTTTAACTCAAACGTCATTTTAAAGACAGAGAAGAGTGGACAGCAGCCTAAAAAGAGAATAAAACAGAGAGGTAAAAGAAATCTATAAGCAGGTGATCAGTTAGTGCAGTGGAGACAGGAGGAAATCCAAAGGTAGTCGTGAAAGGAGGAGTGGGAATAATTCGGGTGAGCGGGTGCGGTGTTATCCTCACAGGGAGTATGACTTCTCTCAACAAGGCGAGGATCGCAACTGACCAAAATCCTGGACATTCTTGGGAAGAAATTGACATTTTCTTGGGCAGTGGATAACATCCCTGTATAAAAAGATCCAGCATTTATATCGTGTGTTGAAGGTTTGGTAAGTACTTTTTTACTTGGCTGGTGGCAGATAGAGATTCTCACCACAGAGTTCCATTATAATCTTGATAATTTGTCTAAATCCTGATCTTTTGAAATAGTTAAAACAGCTTGGACACTTTGGACAGCTGTTCTTAACTATACAAGATTATACAGAGATCCGCTTTTGACTATGGTTGGAGGTTGAACTACGGAGCTCACGGCAGAATTCATGTAATCACATGACACACGCTCGAGAAGGGAATGGCATCGAACTGTTACATCTTGAGTGCTTGTTTTACAGAAAAAAATATTTACACATTAATTTACTTATACTAGGTGTCTAGACTGTAACTTGTAATTGTCTCTTTTCAGAGATGAAGGGCAGCATGTCAGATTGTTTGTGTTTGATTTTCCTGCTCCTCCATCAGATCTCTGTCTCCAGACCAGGTACGTCTCCATCTGTACTATTGCTGACTGTGTTACACCCAAAAAACACAGACAGACCCCTGGGGGTGTCATAGTTTAGATAAGATAAGAGTTTAGAATTCTCAAAGAATGAATGAATCAAAGTGGGCCAATGGCTGGTTTCCAGTGGTGTTCCATTAAAGTAACTGTGAACTTATTACATATTACAATACAGAATTTAATAACAATATTCAGAAATACACATATCTTCTGATCATAGTGAAACTATACCTTTCCTATTTCCCAAATCATATCGAAACTGACTCTCCCATCCTTCATTTATTTACTACCCCTGAATGAGGTCAAGGGAGGACGTCACCTCACAACACAAATATATCCAGTGAAATTCATGTTAGAAAGTAAAGCAAAAACACACAAACAGATTTACCACAACCTCAGTACTGACACCTATACCTGCACTATCACCTACTGCAGTACTGCCATATCAAGAGTGTGTGTCTAATATAGCTAATGTTATGTCAGTGTTGCTCTTGAGAATGGAATCTGTCTTTTCTGTGTTTATCTACAGAGAGATTTGAGGTTGTTGGTCCCTCTGAACCCATTGTTGCTGTAGCTGGTGAAGACATTGTTCTGCCCTGTTACCTCAACCCCAGCATCAGTGCTGAGGACATGCGTGTGGAGTGGTTCAGAGTTCCCTCTACAGACTCAGTGGTGCATCTTTACCAGGAGAGAGAGATTAGAAATGAGGATCAGATCCCATCTTACAGAGGAAGGACAGCACTGCCCCCAGAGTGGCTGAAGAGAGGAGACGCTTCACTCAGACTGACAGGAGTACGAGCCTCTGATGAGGGACGATATCAATGTTACATTGAGTCTAAGCTGTGGTACAATGATGCTTCTGTTCAAGTGCAAATTAAAGGTCAGTACTCTTTCTCCCAGCACAAACCGTACTGACATTATTCCCAAATACCTCTCAAATGACAAACCACTGAATCTCACTGAAACTGATGAGTGAAATCATGAGCACAAAGGTGGCTAAAGGATAATAGCTGGCAGTTAATGATAATGATGTAATCTCTGAGTTTGTGCTCCTGCAGGAACTGAGCCAGTGATCTCTATGGTGCCACACAGAGCAGGGTGGGTCAGCCTGCTGTGTGAATCTAAAGGCTGGGCTACACAGCCTGACCTGCTTTGGTTGGACAGTGAGGGACACAGTCTCCCTGCTGCAGCTACAGAGACACACAGAGACAGTGAGGACCTCTACACTGTGAGACGACAAGTCTTTATTCAGGACAGAGACACCAACACAGTCACCTGTAGAGTTCAGCTACAGGAGCACAAACTGGAGAAGGAGACAGAGTTTCACATCACTGGTGAGAAGCATGCTGTACTGTCAGCTGAATAATTAATAATAAGATATATTTTACCATCAAGCTGAAATAATAGCTTCTGGATTACAGTATGTCTTTTGAGTATAATTAAATCTGCATTAATAATGTATATTTATAATATTGTTAGATTGTAAAGATAATTAATGAATTATTATTATATTATTCATACATACATGTATAATATTCTGGCTGAATGTGTGAGTGAGTGATGTTACTGAAAGGTCCTGTATGTTTCAGCTGAGATGTTCCCTGTTCCTCGCTGGAAGGTGTCTTTAGCTGTGTTTCTCCCTCTGGCTGCTGCTGCTCTCATTGGAAGTGCTGTTTTAAGCCATCGCAACAAGACACTGCGCAGAGAAAAAGGTAACTTATTTATATAGAAATTACTCAATCATAATCACAATCAATTAAGCACACTCGATTTTACAAATGGCAGAATGGAGCACCATACAGTGGTATAAGGGCCCACTGTGTTTGTGTTTTTTAAAAAGGTACTCATATTTATCAGGACCTTTCCACCAATGATATAACTGCAGCTCCTTGAAGTTCACAGAGTAGATGTGTACATTTTCAGTTTGCAGTTTAGTGTTGTAAACAGGTGGAAGATGTTGCAAATTTTGCTTTTCTATGGGTCAGTTTAGAGAATGAGAGTGGTAGAAATACAAACATCAAGAGTAGACTGCAGAAAGCACATGGGACATTCTGGAGACTAAATTATGGGCAGATGGAGGACTTGGGAGAAGAACCAAGATACTCCTATTGAAGACACCAGTACATCTGGTCCTACTGTATGGCTGTTAGGCGTGGAAGATCTCTAAGGCTGAGGAAAGAAAGCTGAATGCTTTTCAATACCAGTGCCTGAGACAGACACTGAGGATCAGATGGCAGTAACAGAAATAAGCGAGTCAGTAGAATTGGAGAGGTCAGTGATTTAAGCTGTGAGGTTTGGGTGTAGGAGGTGGAGCTGGGACACATATTGAGGAGAGGGGGTGAGAGAGTGTGTGTGACAGCACTACAGCAGTGGGGCGGATGGCTGAGGGGTGAAGGGGGAGAGGGGGGTGACCTGGAGAAGGACTGCAGAGAAAGAGAAGGAAGAAGGCGGGGGGAAAACTGGGGGACGGCCAAAGCAGCAGTGCAGAACAGAAAGGGCTGGGCAGACAACAGGAAGGGCTGGGCAGACAATGTGACAGCCTTATGAGCCTACTGGAGCAGAGAGAATTAAGATGAAGGGAAGGTTTAGTGTGAACTGACTGCACCCCTCTGAGAGAGAGAGAGGGAATCAGAATGTGAGGGATGGGTGGAACAGTGTGAGAGGAGAGATACACACTGTGACAGATGTGTAAAGCTAATTTTTTGACTGTGTGATTGCTTATTGGTTTTTCCTTACATTCTTTTATCACTGGCAATATTTCTCATCGTTTTTTCACATAATAGTTTCTCATATGTTCTGTTCCACTCCCTGAACTAAATGCCAACTCTAGTGGAGGAAATGAAGACCGCCCTGAGATCAGGAACACTTTGGGATAAACAGCTTGAGTCAGACCAATGCTCAACTCTGGCCTATGTGTTACTGACGGGGGACGTCCTGGATGAGTTTGAGATAAAAAAGTACAAAACATCAGCAGCAGATCGTCAAAGACTGGTGCGAGTAGTCAGGAACTGCAAGAAGGCCTTGTGAGTATTGATATGGGGGTCTTGTTTTAATTTTAAGTGTGTGGAAATAGGAGGGGAGGTCTGAGTTTGTGTCTCATTAAAATACAGGGCAGGCCTGGTTCTGTGTTACTGTGGTGAGCATGGCAACAAGGACCTTGGTGACTATCAAAAATTCTCAATATCACTCTTCGTTTTAAATAATCTTTTTATAATTTCAGAACACATTTAGAACATGAGAAAATTCCACATAAGAGTTCATACAACCGTAAACAAACAAACAAACAAACAAACAATCAAGCATATAGCTGTAAAAGACTCGGTCAAAGTAGACCTTTCACAAAGCCCATGGTTTGTGGAGGCCCCAGTGCCATATACAAATAGGGTTAAAACAGGAAGAAATTTTGATTCGCCTGAGAAAAGAAAAAACATGTTCATCATTAAAATATAATCTGCAAGTATGTGAACTCACTGGGAAAACATGATAAATGCACCTTTTAGGAGAAGTTAAATTCTGTGATAATTTAAAGGAGAAAGGTGCAGGAGAATGATCTGTACCTGTGAAATACATTAAAATAAACCTGGGGAAATAAAAATATGGTCTCTGTGAGAAACAAGCGTAATCTTACTATGTACTTCTATTACAGCAGGATATTAAAGTCTCCATGCATCCACAATATTCAGATAATCTAAGATGGTTTAAACATTTAGAGATATTTAAATATCACCCTCCATCACTGAACACTTGCAGGAGTATATGTCAAATATTAAATATTTTTTCTTTCATGGCATAAATATTATATATTATTTGCAGACTGGATAGCTCTGATCTTACAAAGGAGTCCTGTGAAATTGTGGCCTCAGCTCTCCAGTCACCAAACTCACCCCTGAGAGAGCTGGACCTCAGCTTCAATAACATGGGAGATTCAGGAGTGAAGCTGCTCTGTGCTGGACTGATGAGTCCTAACTGTAAACTACAGAGACTGAGGTGAGTAGTGCTGTGTGCTTTTATGTGACCATTAGAATAGAATTAGTGATTATGGAGCTATAAAGTGAAATGTTAAAAAGCTCCTTCTATCTCAGTTTACTCCTCTCTCCCTCATCCTTCTTTCATTTCCACATCGGTCTAATCCCTCCATTCTTACTCCTCTGTTACAAAAAGTAAACAGGATAACAGGTTCCTGTGGAGTCTGTACAGTGTCAGATCACAGGTGCTGAATGTCCATTCAGAATACTCACTCCCTCTGTCCAATCACAACGCTTCATTCTGCCACCAATCATTTCACAGCTGATAAGTGATGTTCACTTTGAAGGCTGCATAAGCTGGTAATACACAGTTAGGTATCCGCTGTAGTAAAGACTGTGAGCAGTTATATGGCTCTCAGGCACAGCTAGGGGAAGCTACATGATGCTGATGGGGTTTGTGTGTCTAAATGATGCCCAGTTAGCATGTAAGTTAGCCAGCTGCTTATCAGTAGCTGCACTTGTACACACAGTCCATGAGCACCCTATGCTGTTCACAGCCTCAGTATAATACAGTCTCCAGTGTGTTACAGCTTAAACATCTGTGCCCAGAGGATGACAACTGAAAGATTTAAAAACACATATGTCCAGTGTGTCATCTGGTGGAGAATGTGTGTGTTCTGTCACAGGCTGGGTTGGTCTATACAGTGTGTTCATGTGTGTGTATCAGGTGCTGCAAAATCCATTCTCAACACTCTCTTTCACGACTTTGTGATGTTGTGCTGCCTCCATAGTTTTTATGAAGGTCTTTGCCACTACACCAAGCACACCATCATGATCACTGTGAACATGATAATATTATAAGCAGAGAACATTATTACATTAAATCGTCATTGACTCTCCTTTGCAGACTGGTCAGTGTTAACCTCACCGAGGAGTCCTGTGAAATTGTGGCCTCAGTTCTCCAGTCACCAAACTCACCCCTGAGAGAGCTGGACCTCAGCTTCAATAACCTGGGAGATTCAAGAGTGAAGCTGCTCTGTGCTGGACTGATGAGTCCCAACTGTAAACTACAGACACTGGGGTGAGTAGTGCTGTGGGTGCTTTATGTGACCATTAGAATAGAATTAGTGATTATGGGGCTATAAAGTGAAATGTTAAAAGCTCCTTCTATCTCAGTTTACTCCTCTCTCCCTCATCCTTCTTTCATTTCCACATTGGTCTCATCCCTCCATTTTTACTCCTCTGTTACAAAAAGGAATCAGGATAACGGGTTTCTCTGGACTCTGTACAATGTCAGGGCTAACAAAGGCTAACAAGGAACAGGTGAACAAGGTAACAGGCGAGACAGTTCAAACAATCAATCAAAAACAATGCCTAGGCAACGGAGGGTGGAGCAACACAAGGGAGAAACGAAAACACAGTAACATGTCACAGGAAAAGGGAAAAAACACGGAAAATGGAAGAGAAACCAAAACACGATGAAAACATAACAAAAACACTGGCTAATATTTCGATGTACTGACAGTACAGTGTCAGATCACAAGTGCTGACTGGACATTCAGAATGCTCACTCCCTCTGTCGAATCACAACGCTTCATACTGCAACCAATCATTTCACAGCTGATAAGTGATGTTCACTTTGAAGGCTGCATAAGCTGGTAATACACAGTTAGGTATCCGCTGTAGTAAAGACTGTGAGCAGTTATATGGCTCTCAGGCACAGCTAGGGGAAGCTACATGCTGCTGATGGGGTTTGTGTGTCTAAATGATGCCCAGTTAGCATGT
>JAFBMS010001132.1:0-47083 GCA_019788955.1 Albula glossodonta | reverse complement strand
GTGCGTTTGGCTCTTACTTGAAGCACTAATCGGTCTCTCTGAGCGTTAATGTGCAAGTGTTTGAGAAAGAAAATGATATAAATATAGCTGTTTAAATAAGGTGTGGGGTGGGTGTTATGAGTGCAAACCAGCACATGATTCAGGGGTTAAACACCCAATGACCAGGGCAGATGATTATATATCATTTTTAGATTTTCATATCTGCTGATATTACTGCCTCCCCCTCATTGGCTGATATTTTTCCTTCAGAGCTGGGAATCTGAGATACTGAGCATTAGAAAGAGGAGGAGGACAGAAACCATGTGAAAATAAACTGAGTGAGGAGAAGGTCCAGCGGTTTGCCACACCCAGACTATGTTTTTAAAGCACATGCCTTGCCCTCCTATAGGAAACCTATAGAAAATAAAGACAGTTTGTGAACACAAAATTCATCAAAGTTGTTATTTTAAAAAAGAAATATAAAGGGAAATATTCACAAAACTGTAGGAGGTTGGACTTGGCTCACTTCTGGTGTGGGTATAGATAACTCTTTATCTTTATCACAATACTTGAGATAAGATTCATTGAATGACTCTTTCAGAAATGTACAGAGCTGAAGACAGAGGTCTGTGCTCTGTCACACTGTCATAAAGTAATCAACGGTCAGCATCGATCTTAGCATGTGTCCAACGTGCCGATGTCAAACTTCTGTGGGAAAAGCCATTCTGCAGCTCAGCGATTCAAAAAACATTTCCCTACAAAACATTTTACAATGGTCTATCTAATTCCCACCCCTATGCAGTGTTGTATATGTTCTGTGTGTTGGTTTCCTGTGGACAGTGTGTTATATGGGCCTTTTATAGCCATCCCTTTGGACAGTGTGTTGTATGGGCCTTTATAGCCATCCTGTGGACAGTGTGTTATAGGGCCTTTTATAGCCACCCTGTGGACAGTGTGTTGTATGGGCCTTTTACAGCCATCCTGTGGACAGTGTGTTTATGGGCCTTTTATAGCCATCCTTCCTGTGGACAGTGTGTTGTATGGGCCTTTTATAGCCATCCTTCCTGTGGACAGTGTGTTTATGGGCCTTTTTATAGCCATCCTTTGTCCTTTGGGACAGTGTGTTTATGGGCCTTTTATAGCCATCCTTCCTGTGGACAGTGTGTTTATGGGCACTTTTATAGCCATCCCTTCCTGTGGACAGTGGTTATATGGGCCTTTTATAGCCACCCTGTGGACAGTGTGTTGTTAGGGCATTTTACAGCCATCCTGTGGACAGTGTGTTGTATGGGCCTTTGATAGCCATCCTGTGGACAGTGTGTTGTATGGGCTTTTTACAGCCATCCTGTGGACAGTGTGTTTATGGGCCTTTTATAGCATTTCCTGTGGACAGTGTGTTGTATGGGCCTTTATAGCCAACCTGTGGACAGTGTGTTGTAGGCTTTTATAGCCATCCTTCCTTGGACAGTGTGTTTATGGGCCTTTATAGCCATCCTTCTTGGACAGTGTGTTTATGGGCCTTTTATAGCCATCCTTCTGTGGACAGTGTGGTTATGGGCCTTTATAGCCATCCTTCCTGTGGACAGTGTGTTGTATGGGCCTTTATAGCCATCCTGTGGACAGTGTGTTGTATGGGCCTTTTATAGCCATCCTGTGGACAGTGTGTTGTATGGGCCTTTTATAGCCATCCTGTGGACAGTGTGTTGTATGGGCCTTTTATAGCCATCCTGTGGACAGTGTGTTGTACGGGCCTTTTATAGCCATCCTGTGGACAGTGTGTTGTACGGGCCTTTTATAGCCATCCTGTGGACAGTGTGTTGTATGGGCCTTTTATAGCCATCCTTCCTTTGGACAGTGTGTTTATGGGCCTTTTATAGCCATCCTTCCTGTGGACAGTGTGTTTATGGGCCTTTTATAGCCATCCTGTGGACAGTGTGTTGTATGGGCCTTTTATAGCCATCCTGTGGGCAGTGTGTTGTATGGGCCTTTATAGCCATCCTGTGGACAGTGTGTTTATGGGCCTTTATAGCCATCCTTCCTGTGGACAGTGTGTTGTATGGGCCTTTTATAGCCATCATGTGGACAGTGTGTGTAAGGGCCTTTTATAGCCATCCTGTGGACAGTGTGTTGTAAGGGCCTTTGTAGCCATTTCTGGATCAGTATGTGACTGAGCACCAGCGCTGCTCAGGATGAATGTAATGCCCAACATAGCGCTGGCTTGGAGTTGGAGTAGTTGTGGTTGGTTGTTTAAATATTGTGAATGAATGTGGATGAATTGTTGTCCCTTGCAGAATGTCATCAAAGTTACCTGCGTGATCAGGACTCACTTTGCAATTCAGTTTGGTAATTGTAGAGATGTGATATAAGCCATGCCAGAGTTATAAGTTGTTAACTATAAGACGACACCACCAGCACTTCCTTCATTCACTACGTTTTTTTTTTCAGTGTTTGCCCTCCTCAGAAGAAATATGAAAACGATGAGCATGTGTTATCTGAGCAATGTTAGCACCTAGCAGGCATGTTGTTAGCACCTGGCAGGTGTGCTGTCAGCAGACTGACAGCACTGAGATGCAGAGTGACACACAGGCCTACTCTGTAACACACCCCACTGACTCAGTGCATGACACACATGTCGAACAGATGGATGAGTCGGGGTGGTGGTAGGTTGTGAAGAGAAGGATCATTTTGAAAGGGCAGGAGGCCTCTCTAATACTTCTGTAACTTCAGGAAAAATGCCTGTTTTTACAATTATGTGTGCTTTTCTGCAATCTTCTAGATGCTGTATATCGCAGCAGACATCTCTGTAAGGCTGTTAGTCTCCTGTCTGAGGGACTGTGTTGCTGTTCTCTGCTAGGAGAACGACAGGAATTTTTCTCATTTCAAGCATTAGCAGATGCCTCACACGGCTCACTTTCATTCACAGCACCCTTGAATCGGGGTATTTTGCTCTAAAATAGTTACAGAAACAACTCAGGTGAAGCAACTTGTGAATTTACCACTAGTGTGCATTGGCTGAAATTGTTTAGCACCATAGCATGTTAGCCTCATTTGATTAACCACTTCTAGTGCTAATCACATGCGCCTAAACCTCACCCAGTTGCCATGGATACCTCATCCCTATAGCAACCCGTGGCTTGGCGTCTGCTTGGCTGAAAAAAGCCTCTCAGAGCCCTTGATTACGTGCATTTCCTACAAATTCAGTCACAACAGCCACAGTTGGGTGGTTGTCCTCCTTGGAGTGCAGCTCCCCACAGGCCGTGTGAGTCTGTATTTGTGGAGGAATATGACCAAAGCCAAAAGCACTCCCAGGGCTCAGAGCAGATGAATGGACTCTTCAAACACACAGACAACAGCTGCTCTGGTGATGAAGAAGAATAAGGTGATGATGATGGACACTTATATTTCATGCATGACAGTAAATTACAGCATTTCACAAAATCAAAATCATTTTCGGATGCTCTCACTTACAGAGGGTAAAAGAGCAGACAGAGTGAGAAAGGGAAAAAATGTTAGGAGGGCTGTGGGCTGCAGCTTCAGGTGGTTCACCTTGCAATCTTATGAGAAATCCTCAAGCCTCAGCTGCATGTTAGAGTATCAGATGGATTGCCTCTCAGAGCATCAGCATTAGTTTCAACACCCAGTGACTTTCTTTGTTTGCAAGGCTTGCATTCTACGATTCTAATGTTTGAGTCATGCCGCAGTTACATGTGTCAAACTGTTTGATTCAGGGAATTATTTGGTCTCCAAGCTCTTATCAAGTTCTCTTTTAGGCATAAGACGATGGTGTATTTTTTATGTTTATACATATTGTGAGCATCACCAGGGACGACACTATTTGTTGCTTCACTAACTTCTATCTAGGATATACCATACTAATGTAAGTATGTTAGTTAACAAAACCTGTTTTATAGTACAAATGTTTTTTAAATGTTCATTTCAATTACACTGACTAGGTATAAAATTTGTGTTTTTATCTGTTCTATCCAGCCTGTAGCAGGTCTCCTCCTCCGAACACTTAACAACTCTCCTGGTTGTCATGTGTACTGCAATGGTCAAGTCTCCCTCTGCTGGCTCCCTTGTGTATTGCAGGTGTTGTTGCCCTCTGCTGGTTAATATTTATATTGCAGCTCTCATGTTCCCTCTGCTGGCTCCCTTGTGTATTGCAGGTGTTGTTGCCCTCTGCTGGTTAATATTTATATTGCAGCTCTCATGTCTCCCTCTGCTGGCTCCTTGTGTATTGCAGGTGTTGTTGCCCTCTGCTGGTTAATATTTCTATTGCAGCTCTCATGTCTCCCTCTGCTGGCTCCCTTGTGTATTGCAGGTGTTGTTGCCCTCTGCTGGTTAATATTTATATTGCAGCTCTCATGTCTCCCTCTGCTGGCTCCCTTGTGTATTGCAGGTGTTGTTGCCCTCTGCTGGTTAATATTTATATTGCAGCTCTCATGTCTCCCTCTGCTGGCTCCCTTGTGTATTGCAGGTGTTGTAGCCCTCTGCTGGTTAATATTTATATTGCAGCTCTCATGTCTTCCTCTGCTGGCTCCCTTGTGTATTGCAGGTGTTGTTGCCCTCTGCTGGTTAAGATTTATATTGCAGCTCTCATGTCTCCCTCTGCTGGCTCCCTTTATGTATTGCAGGTGTTGTTGCCCTCTGCTGGTTAATATTTATATTGCAGCTCTCATGTCTCCCTCTGCTGGCTCCCTTGTGTATTGCAGGTGTTGTAGCCCTCTGCTGGTTAATATTTATATTGCAGCTCTCATGTCTCCCTCTGCTGGCTCCCTTGTGTATTGCAGGTGTTGTTGCCCTCTGCTGGTTAATATTTATATTGCAGCTCTCATGTCTCCCTCTGCTGGCTCCCTTGTGTATTGCAGGTGTTGTAGCCCTCTGCTGGTTAATATTTATATTGCAGCTCTCATGTCTCCCTCTGCTGGCTCCCTTGTGTATTGCAGGTGTTGTTGCCCTCTGCTGGTTAATATTTATATTGCAGCTCTCATGTGTCCCTCTGCTGGCTCCCTTGTGTACTGCAGGTGTTGTTGCCCTCTGCTGGTTAATATTTATATTGCAGCTCTCATGTCTCCCTCTGCTGGCTCCCTTGTGTATTGCAGGTGTTGTAGCCCTCTGCTGGTTAATATTTATGTTGCAGGCCTCATGTCTCCCTCTGCTGGCTCCCTTGTGTATTGCAGGTGTTGTTGCCCTCTGCTGGTTAATATTTATATTGCAGCTCTCATGTCTTCCTCTGCTGGTTGTTATGTATTGCAAGTTTTGTCACCCTCAGCTGGCAAATTTTTTATACAATATGTATCATGTCACCCTCTGCTGGATAATGTTTCACACATCTCAGCTGTGGAAAATGCAAGGACCATGTGTGAGGCAGAGATGAAGTGGGGAGCAAGTGGAGAGAGAAGGGACTTTAAGGTTGGTGACAAATGCTGGTCTTGATTCCGGTGAAATGTGTGCTTTGAGTATCCCACTTAGGAAAGACAGACAAATCATTTTTTCTGTAATCATTTATTCACAATATACAAGTACAAAAAAAAAAAATCTGCAACACCTGTTTGGCAAACTTCAGATCTCTTGCAAAATTCAGATCAAAGGGATTCTCAGAACAGGACTTGCATGCCCTCTGTCCAGCCTCTCAGAAGGAAAGACATTTTATGGTATGAGTAATTAGTTGCCCATAATTGGGGAAAAAGTAACCCATAATTTTCCAGTCACTGGCCCACTACCTCTACCTCCCATGCAAATAAAGAGTACTTTAACAGCAAAATCCACTGCAATCAAACCATAAAAGGAAAACAGTACTCAAACTTGGGAAGTACTAAGAAGGATTGGTAAGCTGAATAAATTTGCATAGGTGAGAAACTGATGTCTGATTGCTTGTCAGTTGAAGGGGACATTTCATGACAACAACTTTAATGTTGGGGGATGTTAAGGGTTTTGAGGATTTGGAATTGCAATTTGAATGCAGAATGTGATGCTTTTTACACTTGAGCTTTTGCCTTCACATTTTTTGGTTTCAGGTACATAGTGTTAAACCTATAATATACTTTGGCCATTATCTGAAAAGGGGACATGTAAGCCAAGTTGGAGATGTGGCAACCAAAATGGGGCATTTGTTGAATGTGCCAACCTATAAATAAATATCCTTGTTAAGCAGTGTGAGGCAAATAGGATTTGAAATAGAAATTCAAATGTTAACATAGGAAAACATTTACGGCTGCAGCAGCCAGGAAAACTGCTTGGCAGCCTGTGTCTTGTTACCTTGTTTGTGCCAATAATGTAGGGCAGGAGGCAAGTGACACATGGTGTGCTATGGTGAGCTGTGTGAATCCAGTGAAGAATGTGCTCTTCCTCTGTACCCCAGTGCCATGGTTTCAGATCCAGTGTGGCCATCTTGGAGCAGCAGCTTTGGTATGGTTTGGTATTCCGATGGCTCCTTTGTGTCCAGCTGAGAAAAGGCAACAAAACCAAAAATTAACCAAATAGCATCTCAGAAGATTAATGGTCATCTAGGAAGCAGATGCCCAGAGCTCCCCTGGTTCAGTCATGTTCTACGAAAGTCACAGCATGGCAGCCTGAAGACAAGGTAAAGCCAGGTTATTAAACCACTTGTGTTGATTGTAACCTCATTAGGAAGCAGTGAAGAACATGCTCCTCCTCTGTACCCAGTACCATGGTTTCAGATCCAGTGTGGCCATCTTGGAGCAGCAGCCTGGTATGGTTTGGTATTCCAATGGCTCCTTTGTGTCCAACTGAGGGGAACAAAAGGCAACGAAACCAAAATTAACCAAACAGTATTTCAGAAGATGAATGATCATTTAGGAAGCACATGCCCATAGCTCCTCTGGTTCACCCATATTCCATGAAAGTCACAGAATGGCAGCCTGAAAACAAGGTAAGGCCAGATTATATAACCATTTGTGTTGAGCATAACCTCATTAGGAAGCAGTCACTGTATGAACATGCAATGCATTCAAACACAAAGGACCAATGTCAAGTTTCACAATGCAAAATGAAAGCTTTATACCACAATTTCACTAGCTTTAGAAATATTCCTTTCCTTTACCTTCACTCCAAACATCACATGGAAGCTGAAGAGTTGCAGTCATCAGGTTAAATATTAGAGCATTTCAGAAAAAAAAAGTAGACCATAAACAGCATTTCAATAGTGTTTCTTGTCAGCTCACCATTCTCACCTTCCCAAACACCACAGACTGGGGCGCGCTCAAACCTGGTATTCTCCCTAATCAGACCTTATATAGACCCAGCAGTTGGCTCAATTGAGCCCGGTCACAAATTAAATAGTTACACGAGGTCCAGGTGTTGAGCCAGCTGATGTGATCGTTAGTGGTTTTGGATGTCTTGGTGCCTCTGTGGTTGCATTATTGTTGTGGGGAGTGCTATGGAGTAGTGGGCTAAAGCATGGGGCCCTTCCCTGGAAGATACAGGTTCAAGCCTTCATTTCTTCTTTTTTATGTTCTGTAAAGTAAATGTTAAGCCCCCTATGAGAAAGGTGGGTGAGTGTGACGGATCCTGTGGCGCTGGAGGATGGTCCGCCCTTCACACAGATGAAGGTGTTGGTCTCGAATCTGCGCAGGGAGCCTGATCAACTACCTCTCAAAGAGGAACGAGGAAGGGGGGGAACTCATACCCCCCCCCCCCCGAAGGTTTCGGGAGGTGAAATGGGGGGGTTATGCAGCTGTGAGCCAGACCTGGCTGAAATTTTACATCATGTGACAGATGCATCCATTTTGATTACGAGGAACTGAACTAAGATAGTTAACTAACTAGCGAAAAAGGGGCGTGGCCACCCTCTGCCACAACTCCTCCCACCTCTTGTAACCCCCTCCCTTCCCCTCCCCTTTTAGTGTCAACCCCCTGTTGTATGTTTTTAAAATAAAAGCAAGTATCCTTCCTGGGATTTGAACCCAGGACGCCTATACCAAAGCCCACACCAATAGAGCACCACCAGAGATTAACAGAGTTGGGGTTGTGATTCCTTTGGATTCATTGTCGATGCAGAGGTAAAAACGCATGTTTCTACCTCTGCATCGACAATGAATCCAAAGTCAACCAACGCAAAAAAAAAATGGCTTTTGCAAGATTTGATTCTGTGGGGGTAAAATGTGGGGATTATGCAGCTGACCTGGCTGAAATTTTACATCATGTGATGGATGCATCCGTTTACTCCACTGTTCCAATTTCTTCCCTGTCACTTTCTCTCTGCCTCTCTCTCTCTTGCTCTCTCTCTGCTCTCTCTTGCTCCCTCTCTGCTCTCCCTCTCGCCTCTCTCTCCTCTCGCTGCCCTCTCTCTCCTCTCGCTTGCCCTCTCTCTCCCTCTCTTGCCCTCTCCTCGCTCGCCCTCTCTTCTCCCTCTCGCTCGCCCTCTCTCTCCTCCGCTCGCCTCTCTCTGCACTCTCGCTCTCCCTCTCCCTCTCGCTCGCCTCTCTCCTCCTCGCTTGCCCTCTCTCTCCCTCTCGCTGCCTCTCTTCTCCTCTCGCTTGCCCTCTCTCCTCTCGCTCGCCCTCTCTCTCCTCCTCGCTCGCCCTCTCTCTCCACTCTCGCTCGCCCTCTCTCTCCTCCTCGCTCGCCCTCTCTCACCCCTCTCTCGCCCTCTCTCTCCTCCTCGCTTGCCCTCTCTCTCCCCTCTCGCTCGCCTCTCTCTCCTCCTCGCTTGCCTTCTCTCACCCCTCTCCTCGCCCCCTCTCTCCCCCTCCCGCTCGCCCTCTCTCTCCCCCTCCCGCTCGCCCTCTCTCACCCTTTCTCTCCCAAGCCAAACTTGAGGCTTCGTCTCAACAGCTTTCTGTCTACTGTACAAACTGTTTACCCTCAAGCTGACTCGCAAGAAGGTGATGGGACTCATCACACACACAGACTCGCCCTACATAAGGGCCCTTAGCTTCATGTACATAACGTTAAATTCTATTTAAATTCACCATTGTACTTTGTGTGATTGTTGGTGACCTTTATTTTTAGCAGCTTAGTGCTGTATTGGAATCAGCCATCATGGCATCAACCTGTATGTATCAAAAAAAAACAGAAACAGTTTCTGTTACTTGAATATTGAATATTTTCTTTTGAGCCTTAGATTTTCTCATTTGTATCAGTATGTGAAAAATGATGAGCACAGTTGAGTAACGGTATTGCTTTGTCTTTTGAAACAGATACACACAGCCTCCTGCACACCTGGTGGATTGGTTTGATGCCTTCCTTGACGATGGGGAGGTATGTGGAATAGGAGGAATACCAATTAGAGGAGAACCACACCCTGCCATACAAATGATGGAGCCTAAGGAAGACCACATTTTTAAAAATAAACATTCAATCTCCCGTTAACCCACCACATCCCAGCAGTCATGTATACAATGAAGTCAGATTCATTTATACTTCGTTTTAAGTCTTTCTTCCCTACAAAAATTTTTTCTAAAATTCGTTTTTATAATTTACCAACAATTAAGTAAATAATCTATCCATCATCTTTGTTGAAGGATTTGCCATCGGTTTATGTGGATTGAACAAGCACACTACGCTTCATACAGCTTCATAGTGTTAAAACTTATTCTAAACTTGTTTATTCGGTCAGTAATTCACTCACGCTCATTCACTGCCTTGTTACATTTTACCGACAGATAAAGTCGTAGTCCGCATAAGAAGACATTAGTATTTCTTGAGCGAAAATGCGAAGTAACCGAATTCGCGTACGAAGCTCTGAGCTTCTGAGGTGCATCTTGTTAACTTCGCTCCATTGATGATGACTTTTTACTTTCACCATGAACGCACTTTAATCAGGTTCAAACTAGTCAGTTATTTGAACTAAATCTAATTGGCTGTTCTGGAATCAAAACTCGGGCCGTGTGAGTTCAGGTTTTTTTTAACTACCTTTCTGAAATACCCCCTGCTCTGTTCCGTACACATATCTGTGTCGTCCACACGTAGCTCTCGTTGATCTGGCTCTGTACCCCACAATTTCAGATTTGTAATCAAACAATTCACATGTGGTGAAAGTGCATATTCTCAGCTTTTATATAACGGTATTCTCATAGATATTGGTTTCAAAAGGTAATATTTACAGCACTTTTTATACTTCGTCCCCTACCCCCCATTTCAGCGCACGATAATGTTGGAGACAATCACAGGTGTTTCTGATTCGTGATGTGCATTCAATTGCTTACTTGGTGCAGGTGTTGGAGAGCTCTCCGTATCTAGTCTCAATTCAAGGCTTTTTGGTTGCCTTTGGAGCATGTAATTGGTGTTTGTCAACATGAGGATCAGAGTTGTGCCAGTGAAAGCTGAGAAGTCATTATTAGACGGAAAAATAAATGGCGCATCGCTAAGAAGAAAGAGAGCACCGGTAAGCTCAGTACTCACAAAGGGTCTGGTTGACCAAGGAGGATCCATTAATGTTCGAGTTCAGTACTATCAAAGTTGTACTGCTTGCATCAGTTTCATAACGACAATCTTCATCAATTAATTTTATTAACTGCCTTTTCCATCTTTATTTCTAATTCGTCCTGCTCTTCATTGGTTAAATTGCCTTTGGAGTCTGTTATTAGTTTATTTTAGAGTACTCGTACTGCCCATTGAACTTTGGTAAATCAGGTTTTGAGCTCAGATTCCTATTTAGACTGTATACTAGAGCCTGGTTTCTAGTATTTAGTATTTTTTAGAGACCTCGTTATTATTTTCAGTGTCTTGATTTATAATCATGCATTCTGTTCATTTGTGTATTTAGGGGACAGTTACTCTTTAAAATTGTGTCTTTAGATTATTGAATTTGTACATTAGTAAAAGATTTTGGAAAACTATATTTAAAAAAATTGATTCAGATGTATCTATCTTATTTTTGTCGATCTGAAAATGAATCCGGCTTCACAATCAATGACAATCCAACTAGGATGGCTCACAAACATTTGAAGCTCAGGGTCATTGAACGCTTATTGTGATGTGGTGGCAGAAAATTACCATTACTAGATTGTTTATAGTAGTTCACCATTCCACTTTAAAACAAACCACATCTTCCAGTGTAAAACATGAATACCTCCGCCTTACTGTAAATGATGCGTATGTTTACTATTGCAACTTTTGCTCAGCCTAGTTGCTTTGAACCATTTTCTGTTTCCTGAACAGAGCCGAAGGTAATCCCAAATTACAGTATGCTTTTATGATTTCAGTGCAGTGGATGTTGCAATGGCTTCACTCTGGCACACTAAAGCAAAATGTTTTGGTTATGCATTTCTTCTTATATATGTATCCACACCTGTATCCACATGCATTAATCATATTGATGTATACATTTATGTTCACTAAATAAGGTTATTTGTTTTGTAATTTTGTGTTTATTTTATGATTTTGATTCTTTTGTAACTCGAGACGATTGACAGTTTTCTTTGCTCCATCGCTGAAATAGTCAAACACAAGGCAGTACAGTCAAATGATTTGGTATTTAGTTTCATGACTGGGTGAGCCAAAAAAGATGCTCACTAATTGTTTTTTAGATGACAGATGCCCATCTCTGTGCTATAAAGCAGAGTTATAAAAAAAAAAACTTTTTTATGATGATATGAACCCAACAATCTCAAAGTACTTAACAGCAAATATATATTCCATAGCCAGATAATGCCATAACCATGTGGTTTTTAGTTATGTCATGTTATTTTTGTTGGTTACATATGTGTTGCTGTCTGCAAACCAGCTCAGCATGCATACATATTTACACAGCCTCTTGATTCTCTCCGATGTTTTGCCAGCTTATATGTTGTATTGTGCAGTTGTACAGTTGTGATTTTTGCTGACAAATTCTGTTTTGTCTTGTTCACCTCTCAATGCTTCTGTTTTTTGAGTATTTTGAAGAAGACAAGGAAGTAAATTGGCGGGAGGGGGTGTTTATGGAGGCACCAAGTGTGTTCTAAAATATTTTCTTGTCATATACTGTCCTCCACTCTTCTCCCAAAATATAAGAGGAGGTGAGGCAAGTTTATTTGCTTCCCATTGTCAAATTCAGTGTCAACTATTAGGGAGGGAGCCCTTAGAAAACTTCATTGTGCGGTATAAAATGGGCTCATGGCTGAATTGTGACTGGCTTATTGTAATTGAGGCAATTGTCAAAGTCATTGCTGCTTAAATTGTGAGATATGAAGGATGAGTGTCACATGGCCTTCTGCCAATAATCTTCACAGTCCTCTCAAGAGAACCATGGCAGCGCTATCATTGTGGCAGTGCAGTCGTAAGGAGACAGAGCTTGAGCAAGCTTCTTTGCATCGGTGTGTATAGGAGTAGGATGTAGCTTAACAAAGAGGAAAAGGATATTTTACAAAAATATTTAATACGAGTGCATTTCATATGATGATTTATAACATACAAATGAAAGAGGACTGACTGATACAGTAGTCATGAGTTTATAGAGGATGATCTTTAAATGGTCTGTGAACAGAGGGAAAGTGAGGGAAGATACTTGTCTGTGTTTTTTGTAATGGACAATCAACACACCCTGTCACAAAAAACATCTGTGATTAATTGTTTTTATAAACAAAATATAAAATGTTTTAATTATAAGTTAACTATGTTATAATCCAAGTGTCTAATTTCCTGAAATGTCATCATTTTGAAAAAACATGATTTTTTCAATGAAGCAAACTGTATAAAAATAAAACATGAAAACAACTGTAACAAGAGCTGCTGTATTGATTTCTTCCATGTCGCTCAGGTGGAGGTGCTGTATTCGGCCGCTCATGGAGACTGATCTTGCAGGGGGCGCTAGGAAAACAGCAACTTTACCCTGCCCAAGAGGAGCTCCCAGAACCGGTCACCCAGGAGGAAGTAGAAGGCAGGGTTTACAACGCTGTGGGCGAGAACGATGGGGCGTGTGATGATGTAGGCGCGTTTCAGGTTTTGAACGAGGATGCACCTGTCCACACTAACCCACACCATGAAGAGGATGCTGGAGTACAAGTTGACATGGAGGATACAGAGATGTCAGAGATGCAGAAGAAGGGTGAGGTGAGTGTCGTTACTCTTCCACTCTTTCAGGCAGAAGATGTAGCCCAGAATGACCAGCAGGTTACCCAGTTGGCCCAGGCAGAACTCCAGGCTGTACATGGTTGGGAGGGAGTACCACTGGAGCAGGTTGACCAGCTCTGTGCAGTTAATGGCCTGGGAAGGAGAGAGAGAACGGGAGGGAAAATTTCATTCATCTCCACTTTGGTTTGTTAGGATGTTTTACACTGGTCACATGTGGGGATGTGTTCCAAAACAAATCTCACTCATGAGCTGTCACCTTTGGTTTCACAATCAAAAAGTCCCTGGCCCACTTTGAATCACAGAATTACAAATATTTTCTCTGAGTTTACCCAGTTGCACATTTTGGCTGCAACTGATCTGAAATGACATTTTAATATATTATTTTAGGCCTTACTGAACCCGGCTAGGTCAACTGAGAACTCTGTTCTCATTTGGAGTGACACCCTAGGGAACCAGTGTGGGATTACAAGGGATTTTATGACCAATCAAATGTAGGTGTTATTTAGGTGGCCAGATGTAGAAAACCGGTTGTTTATGGGAATGTAACCTTGACCCTGGGGTGAACACCCCTCCCTTACTGAAAAATACCATTGGTTGTGAGAAGGACTTTTGTTTAACATTTCATCCAAAAGAGCCTCCAAGAGCTCTGTGCCCTTGCATTGAGGTTCTCCCTGGTCCAGGGGGAAGAGTGCCCCCAGCTAGCCTCCACATACTTCTTCCATCTGCAGCTTTGGGCCACATATGCTTAGCTTCAACGGCGAATGATAAAGTGACAGGAAAAGACTAAGAGATTAGCTGTACTTATTTACTCTGCCCTCATACTTTTATGTATGTTTAACCCCCCATACGTTTTTGTACTTTGCTTGTGTATGAATCATTGACAATCTCTTTTTCATGAAACGGTAAGCGAGAGGCAGTGAGGGTTTCGGCTGTTTTGGGTTTTTGTTGAATTCTGTTGAACCATATTTTTGTTTGCGCTGCTTTATTTGTGTTTGTTTCTTTTTTCCACCCACCACCTGGGCATTTCTAGTCACAGCTTTACATCAATCAATTATTAATGTCCAGGTCCTCCTACTACGAGTTGTACAGTTATAATGTATAATCGTCATCTTTGTAATGTATAGTACATTATCTATAGATTTATGTATTTATTGAAAAATCTAACAATAGTAGTAATAATATATAACTCGTAAGTAGTAATATATTTCTAATATTATCAATGTTTTAAACATGTTAAAAAGATCTTTTTGTTGATCGTATGCACATATCGCAAAGTATATTGTACAGTTGTATATTCACAAACTACAAGGAAGGCAAAAGTGTTACATATTGCATTTGCATTATCATTATGTTCAATTATATATATTTGATACATTATTTATTTCCAGATATGCAATGTTGAAATATATTACTTGTTCATTATGACATTATCTTCAAAGGACATACAATCTAAAACGTAATCCTAAAGTCAAGCCTTCATGATGGAGAGGCTTCACAAAAAGATCTAATTGCGCAGAGATTTCACGGTCTTCATATATCTGGTGTGGAAAGTGTCAACGAACAAATGCATGTCCTGAAAAGTCTGACAGAACTTCTGCATACTGAGCATCTGAACCTTGAAACGGAAACGTTTCCCATACATCAAGTGTGACCTCTGAAATGTGAGTCTCATGGAGACATTTGGACATAAGGAAGCGAGCCTATGTGGTGTATTTCTGAAAGATACAGTTGGAATGATTGTTTTGCTGACTATGACGGCCTTCAAGAAAACAACACAAATACAATATGAATACGAGTGCGAATACAAAAAGGCCTCTGAAATTATCTGTATTTTTTAGCATATCAGAAATAGATTGACATGTAATTTCAACCTTACCATAATGCTGACTGTGCGAATGTGTGAAGCTGTGCTGGGTTTTTCTGCTATGCACAATGGAGGCAAATGCTGTCTCTCTGTTTATACAGACACACGTGGTGAAGACTGAAGAGCTTTTTTTCTCTTTCGCAAAACCATGACCGAGGCCATACCCCCGCGGATACTGACCACCCTCCCATAAGGAAGTCTGCACCTGTTTCTAATGAACATGCCTGGCGTGTGAAACTCTTCACGGAAGAGGATGTGACCTGAGTTTATAAGAAGACGTCTGCAGTACTGGGAACCCGTGACCAGGATGCCGGTAGGTACTTGCATTGGCTTGCTCACATAACTAACTGAAGCCAGTCTATAGTCAACACATTCATGAATAGTTTATTGTATATGCAGTGCAGCTTGGAGGCTTGTGAACCTTTGGAGCAGTCTGTATTTTCTCATTTATTTGGTTTTCATTGATGTCTCAAAAACAGAAAGTCAACCTGATTAACTAGAAATACCTTTTCAAAAGTGATATTTATCTCATGCCTCAGGTGTGAGAGTGAAATCTCCAGTGTGTATTTCTGTTTCCTAGATCTCCATTACACTGAGTTTGAGTTTTGGGTGGATGACTGGAGTCATGTGTGCATGTGTTATCAAGAGAGCACGCATTTATGTGAGTGAATGCTTGTGTGTTTATTCAAATGTGTGACAATATATATAATTTTGTATATGTAAGTGTATGCTGGTGTGTGCACATGTATTTGTGGACACACTCACGTGCTTGCATGTGGGAGTCTGTGTATAAGCATCAGTGTATGTGGATGAGTGAGTGTATTTGTGGATGTACAGTGTGTGTGTGTGTGTGTGTGTATGTGTGTGTGTTTGTATGTGTGTGTATACAGTCACAGCTGACTGTCTGTCTCCTCCTCAACACTGTTCCACCTTAAGCACTGGCTGCCCTGTTTGTGCTGAAGTTAACAGGCTAACACGTTGCATTACTGTGTGGGGCTGCTTGCTGACGCCTGCTGTTCTCTCTCGCTCTCTGGCATTGTCTGCTTTTTTATTCCCTCCTTCATTTTTCTTCACTTTATTCAGGAAAACCCCCAAATTTTGCTCCTCTGCATGAGACTGTCTCTGAGCTTAGGGTAGTGTGAATGCAGAGTGGAGGGAGGTGTGAAGGAGGAGGGGTTTGTTTGTGAGTTTGCATCATGGAGTGCATGTTTTCGTTTATTTCCCTCAGACAGGTAAAAGAAGGGCAAGGAGGGGTGCTGGTACTGTGAGGGGTCATGTCATGTGGGGAATGCTGAGCCTAATTTTTCACAGGACCTTTTTATGCTGTTTTTTTTCTCTCTGTCTCTGTTGTCTGCTTCATATTGAGCATTATTTTGAGGAGTTACCTCGGTCAGTAGTCAGACTGAAAAGCGTGGTAGAGAAAACTAAACAAACATGGGGGGTCTTGATTTTGGGAACAGATGCCCTCCTGATCCCTCCCCCGCCCACTGCCCCTTGCCCAGTGTTGGCAGCGAGCGGGGTGCTGCCGAAAGGCGGAGGAGACGAACGGTCCGTGCAGATCATTAATTGTGTGGTTGATCCTCTCTTACCCTCCAGCTGGCCCACATTTAAGTGCAGACATGCAGTATCCTGTGCCTAACTGCCTTTCTGAGCTGTCTTCACTTGTAGTTCTTATTCAGATATTCTTTAAATCAGGGTGAGAGAAAGGGGAAATCACTTTGGAACAGGGAGCTCAATGATTTATGGACAGATATGACAGTTATGGAATGCTTTTGTGTTCTTTTTTTATGGGGGGGGGGGGGGGTTGTTCCCTTTTCTCTCCTTCCAGACTCAGCCAAAATGTTTATTCCACCACTGTTTCCACTGATGGCACTGCAGACCTCCGGCCATGGCCAGCCTCATACTCGCTATCAGGCACTCAATGTCTGATTGCTTCGCTGGTGAGCAGAAAAATGAAAAGAGCAGAAAAGAAAATGTTTACTGCACTACTGGAAATGTACATATGCATGCTTTACTCATTTTCAAAAGGCTTACGATGGTGTCAGCGGAGGTTTTTGTTCCCAGTCCCGGGACACAAACGGAGACGCTAGGAATAACAGGGCATCAGGGACTAAAACGAGGGGCACAGATTTCTGGCTCCTCCTTCCCCAGTTGGAGGGCGGGCAGTGCGGGGTAAAGAGGGTTGTGCGCACCACCAGGGACACCTTCCCTGCCAGGACCATGTACCCACAGGGATGCCATCCGGTGAGTGCCGCCTCTCTCTCTCTCTCTCTATTGTCTGTTTCATATCGAGCGTTATTTTGAGTTACCCCGGTCAGTAGTCAGACTGAAAAGCGTGGTAGAGAAGACATGCAGTATCCTGTGCCTAACTGTGCCTTTCTGACCTGTCTTCACTTGTTGTTCTTATTCAGATATTCTTCAAATAAGGGTGAGAGAAAGGGGAAATCACTTTGGAACAGGGAGCCCTGTTCCTCCCCGACGTCTGACGTCATCCTCTGCGGCCCCCCCAGAGGTGGAGGATCATCGACACCATCGAGCAGGGAGACGAGGAGCATGGAGGTCTACCGACAGCAGAACGTAGATCCGGTCACTCTCTGGAGATGGATTCGCAACCTCCGCCGAGACGGCGTGTTGGTGGACTTTCATAAAAGCGCGAGACTGGCAAGAGGACCACTGGAAACATGTGTGCACACACACGTGTGCGTGTGTTATCAAGAGAGCACGCATGTATATGAGTGAATGTGTATAAGTGCTTTTTGTGCTATTAAAAGTGATTGTTGGTTTTTTTTTCTGTCAGATGTGCTGTTTAAGTACGAATAAATGGACAGTGGCCCAGTCCCGAGCTTGCCAGTCAAGGCCGAACGAGATTCCAAAGGGCGTGGGGCCCGGAGGACGCGGGGCCAGGGAGGCCCCAGAGGGGGTGGGGCCCTGGAGGGGGGTCTCATTCTCTGCCTTTTTTAACACAGTTCATTTAAATCGCTGGATTAGGGTGTGAGTCAGTCAGAGGAGGTGGAGGGAGGGCTGTGTGTGTGTGTATATATGTGTTTGAGTATGTACAATTAGTATTTCAACATTCTATGTACATGTATTTGTATGAGTGCTCAACAGTTCTCAGATATCATTCCTTTGGCATTTTGTCTGAATACCATATTTGAAAATGTGGTTGGAATGAGTCTATTAGATGAGATGGGTGCTAATTGTATGTGGCGAGCAATGTGCATGTCTGCACACTGTGTGTCTATTTTAACTCCCATGTTCTCCCAAATGCCTGTGCCTGTGTGTGATCATACAAGTGTGTGAGAGACAAATTGTCTGCACCCTCTTAGGTGGGTTTGTTGATCTTGGTCATTGATGTCTTGATTCCAGTGAAATGTGTTTTCGAAATATCCCATTTGGGAAAGAGAGACAATTCATGAGGTCTGCAATCATGTACATTTATTCTCAATATGAAAGTACAAACATTGAAACTTGTTTGGCAAGACACAGATCTCTCACAATTCAGATTGAAGGGACTCAGGCAGGACTTGCATGCCTTTGCTGTGCACTCCGTCCAGCCCCTCAGAAGTAAAGACATTTGATGGAATGAGTAATTAGTTGCCCCTAATCATTTTTACTTTTTTTTGCAGTCACTGGTCCTCTACCTCACATGCATATGAAGAGCACCTTAATTGAAAAATCCACAGCAATCAAACCATAAAAAGGAAAGTAGTTCTAAAAATTGGAACTAATGATGGGGGTTAAGCTGAATGAAGAGTTTGCACAGGTGAGAAACCAATGTCTTTGCTTGTCAGTTGAAGGGGACTTTTCATTAAGACAATTGTATCATGGGGGGGGGGGCTAAGAGTTTTGAGAGGATTTAGAATTGCAACTTAAAAACAAACAAACTGCACATCATTCGGTTTCAGATGCATTGTGTTAAACCTTTAATATACTTTGATCATTGCCTGAAAAGGGGACATGTAAGCCATGTTGGAGATGTGGCCACCCATATGGGACACTTGTTGAATGGGATTTTAAGTAGGAATTCAAATGTTAAAGGTGAATCAAACCTTTTCAGCTGCAGCAGCCAGGAAAAGGGCCTGGCAGCCTGAGACTCACTACCTCTTTAGTGCCAATGTAGGGTAAGAGGCAAGTGACATGGTGTGCTATGGTGAGCTGTGTGAATCCAGTGAAGAATGTGCTCTTCCTCTTTACCCAGTACCATGGTTTCAGATCCAGTGTGGCCATCTTGGAGCAGCGGCAAGTTCTGGTTTGGTATTCCGATGGCTCCTTTGTGTCCAGCTGAGAAAAGGCAAAGCCAAAAATTAACCAAACAGCATCTCAGAAGATTAATGGCCATCTAGGAAGCACATGCCCAGAGCTCCCCTGGTTCAGTCATGTTCTACAAAAGTCAGAGCATGGCAACCTGAAGACAAGGTAAGGCCAGATTATTAAACCACTTGTGTTGAGAGTGTAATCTCATTAGGAAGCAGTCAAGAACTTGCTCCTCCTCTGTACCCCAGTACCATGGTTTCAGATCCTGTGTGGCCATCTTGGAGCAGCAGCTTTGGTATGGTTTGGTATTCCAATGGCTCCTTTGTGTCCAGCTGAGGGGAACAAAAGGAAATGAAAACAAAGTTTAACCAAACCACATCTCAGTGGGTGAATGATTATTTAGGAAGCAGCCTGAAGACAAGGTAAGGCCAGGTTATTAAACCACTTGTGTTGAGCTTAACCTCATTAGGAAGCAGTCAATGTATGAACATGCAATGCATTCAGACACAAAGGACCAATGTCAAGTTTCACATAGCAAACTGAAAGCAATGTACAATACAAGGGTTGCAGTCAAGTTAAATTTTAGAGAATGTGAGAATAAAATTGCCATTTCAATAGTGATTCTTGTCAGCTCACCATACTCACCTTCCCAAACACCACAGACTGGGGCACGCTCAAACCTGGTATTCCCCCTAATCAGACCTTATATAGACTCAGCAGTTAAACGAGGTCCAGGTGTTGAGGTAGCCCATGTGATCGTGTAGTGGGTTTGCATGTCTTGGTACCTCTGTGATTGCACCAGTATTGTCAGGAGCTCTGTGGAGTAGTGGCCTAAGGCATAAGGTCCTTATGTGGAGGTAACAGGTTCAAGGCTTCCTTTCTCCTTTTTTATGGTCTTCAGCTGTAAAGTAAATGTCAACCCCCTATGAGAAAGGTGAGTAAATGTGACGGTTCCTGTGGCGCTGGAGGATGGTCCGCCCTTCACACAGATGAAGGTGTTGGTCTCGAATCTGCGCAGGGGGCCTGAGCAACTACCTCGAAAGAGGAACGAGGAACGAGGAAGGGGGGGAACTCATACCCCCCCGAAGTTTCCGGAAGGTGAAATGGAGGGGTTATGCAGCTGCGAGCCTGAGCTGGCTGAAATTTTACATCACGTGACGGATGCATCCATTTTGATTACGAGGAACTTAACTAACTAGCAAAAAGGGGCGTGGTCAGTTTTGGCCACACCCCCTCTAACCCCTCCCCTCCTATCTCATTCTTCCCTCCCTCCCTCTCTCTCTCTGTCTTCCTCATCCTACCTTCCTCCCTCTCTCAGATTGTTCCCTTACCTCCACCCTTCTATTCCAATTTGTTGACTGTCACTGTCTGACCTCTTCCTATTCTGCCCCTCCACTTTCTAAGTGTCAACCCTCCCTGTTGATACAACTTTATGTTGTAAAACTGTATGTTGTAAAATTGTAAGTATTTGGTACACCTGGGAATTGAACCCTGGCCTCCCAGACTGTAGTGCAGCGCACTACCTCTACACCACTGGAGGTGGTTGGAAGTGTTCTGCAGGCAGATTTATTACAATATGACTTTTTTGCAAAACCCATATAAAGAAAGGGCTTCAGGCGGGCTCGAACCCATAACCCGACAACTGGAAAGTCTTGACATTACCTCAACACCACAGCACTTTCCTGTATATCAATCCAGGTTGAAAAGTTTTAGCCAATGCACCTGACAAAGCCTATGAAAAGACAAGAAGTAAGGGAGCCTCGAACCTGCACCCCTCACACTGGAATGCAAGGAAACTACCTCAGCACCACAGGTCCTTGTAACTTATGTTGAAAGCACAAACACACAAGTAATAAGCAGAAAATCACACCAACAGCAATCCTGCCAGCCATTTTCACCATTACCCCTCGCTGGTGTTTGTGCCCTCCCAACACCTGAGACTCTCAATTTTGACTCTCATTATGACTCTCAATTTTCTACATATCACAGAATTCAGTACCCACGCACCAGCAGCCTATGCCGTGAGAAACTATAACACAGGAACAGCATTGCACAGCCATCCTTGTGCTTGGTCCTCACATGTGTTTGTCTCATCCACGGTTGTTGCGGGTATTTCTGCAGACATGCAAAGAATTATGGGATACGGAAACTCGTTATGACTATTAACCTTTGCGTGTGTTGCCTGAAGCCGAAGGCTTGATTCGTGTAACTTTGGTCTTAAGTGCCGATATGCTAGTTGGTACGTTCTGCTGGATAATACTGTGAAAGGATACTGATACACTGTCCACAGTGTAGGAAACGAATGAAAGTCTTATTTCATGAGCTAGCAGAGCAAGATCCGATATTGTATTTTAAATGAAGTTAAAGCAACGTTTTAATCAGGTCGGATATATGTGTGTGATTTTAAGAGTGATTGTGCAACATCCCGTGTGTCACCCCCACATTCCAGAGCTCCTCCCCCTGGTTCTTTCTCATCTTCCTCCACTGAACCTCCGTCTGTTCTTATTGTTTCTTCCCGCTGCTCTTGGCCTCCTCTTTGGACTGTCCTCGCGTTTCATCAAGTGGATTAAGAGGATCGCCCACACAACTCTCTGGTTTGAAACCTCACGCTCCACCACTTCACCACCGCAGACAGACGGATGATGTCTACATGATATCCTACATGATAAACCTCTGCTGGTTTATGTTTATATTGCAGGTTTTATGTCTCCCTTTGCCAGCTGCTATTTATTCTGCTGGCCTTGAGTCTCTCCCTGCTGGTTATTGTGTGTATTGCAGATGTTTTCACCCTCTGCTGGTTAATATTCATATTGCAGGTCTTGTGTCTCCCTCTGCTGGCTATTATGTGTACTGCAGGTTTTGTGTCTCCCTCTGCTGGTTAATATTTATGTTGCAGGTTTTGTGTCTCCCTCTGCTGGTTAATTTTTATATTGCAGGTCTCGTGTCTCCCTCTGCTGGCTATTATGTGTACTGCAGGTTTGGTGTCTCCCTCTGCTGGTTAATATTTATATTGCAGGTCTCGTGTCTCCCTCTGCTGGCTATTATGTGTACTGCAGGTTTGGTGTCTCCCTCTGCTGGTTAATATTTATATTGCAGGTCTCGTGTCTCCCTCTGCTGGCTGTTATGTGTACTGCAGGTCTCGTGTCTCCCTCTGCTGGCTATTATGTGTACTGCAGGTCTCGTGTCTCCCTCTGCTGGCTGTTATGTGTACTGCAGGTTTCGTGTCTCCCTCTGCTGGTTAATATTTCTATTGCAGGTTTGGTGTCTCCCTCTGCTGGTTAATATTTATATGGCAGGTCTCGTGTCTCCCTCTGCTGGCTGTTATGTGTATTGCAGGTTTCGTGTCTCCCTCTGCTGGCTATTATGTGTACTGCAGGTCTCGTGTCTCCCTCTGCTGGTTAATATTTATATTGCAGGTCTCGTGTCTCCCTCTGCTGGTTAATATTTATATAGCAGGTCTCGTGTCTCCCTCTGCTGGCTATTATGTGTACTGTAGGTTTCGTGTCTCCCTCTGCTGGCTATTATGTGTACTGCAGGTTTGGTGTCTCCCTCTGCTGGTTAATATTTATATTGCAGGTCTCATGTCTCCCTCTGCTGGCTATTATGTGTACTGCAGGTTTGGTGTCTCCCTCTGCTGGTTAATATTTATATTGCAGGTCTCGTGTCTCCCTCTGCTGGCTGTTATGTGTATTGCAGGTTTCGTGTCTCCCTCTGCTGGCTATTATGTGTACTGCAGGTCTCGTGTCTCCCTCTGCTGGTTAATATTTATATTGCAGGTCTCGTGTCTCCCTCTGCTGGTTAATATTTATATAGCAGGTCTCGTGTCTCCCTCTGCTGGCTGTTATGTGTACTGCAGGTTTCGTGTCTCCCTCTGCTGGCTATTATGTGTACTGCAGGTTTCGTGTCTCCCTCTGCTGGCTGTTATGTGTACTGCAGGTCTTGTGTCTCCCTCTGCTGGCTATTATGTGTACTGCAGGTTTGGTGTCTCCCTCTGCTGGTTAATATTTATATTGCAGGTCTCGTGTCTCCCTCTGCTGGCTATTATGTGTACTGCAGGTTCGGTGTCTCCCTCTGCTGGTTAATATTTATATGGCAGGTCTCGTGTCTCCCTCTGCTGGTTAATATTTCTATAGCAGATCTCGTGTCTCCCTCTGCTGGCTATTATGTGTACTGCAGGTTTCGTGTCTCCCTCTGCTGGTTAATATTTATATTGCAGGTCTCGTGTCTCCCCCTTGGTGGCTATTATGTGTACTGCAGGTTCGGTGTCTCCCTCTGCTGGTTAATATTTATATGGCAGGTCTCGTGTCTCCCTCTGCTGGCTATTATGTGTACTGCAGGTTTGGTGTCTCCCTCTGCTGGCTGTTATGTGTATTGCAGGTCTCGTGTCTCCCTCTGCTGGCTGTTATGTGTACTGCAGGTTTGGTGTCTCCCTCTGCTGGCTATTATGTGTATTGCAGGTTTCGTGTCTCCCTCTGCTGGCTATTATGTGTACTGCAGGTTTGGTGTCTCCCTCTACTTTTATATTTATATTGCAGGTCTCGTGTCTCCCTCTGCTGGCTGTTATGTGTACTGCAGGTTTCGCGTCTCCCTCTGCTGGCTATTATGTGTACTGCAGGTTTGGTGTCTCCCTCTACTGGCTGTTATATGTACTGCAGGTTTCGTGTCTCCCTCTGCTGGTTAATATTCATATTGCAGGTCTCGTGTCTCCCTTTGCTGGTTAATATTAATATTGCAGGTGTTGTGTCTCCCTCTGCTGGCTATTATGTGTATTGCAGGTTTTGTGTCTCCCTCTGCTGGCTATTATGTGTACTGCAGGTTTGGTGTCTCCCTCTGCTGGTTTATATTTATATTGCAGGTGTTGTGTCTCCCTCTGCTGGCTGTTATGTGTACTGCAGGTTTCGTGTCTCCCTCTGCTGGCTATTATGTGTACTGCAGGTTTGGTGTCTCCCTCTGCTGGCTGTTATGTGTACTGCAGGTCTCGTGTCTCCCTCTGCTGGCTGTTATGTGTACTGCAGGTTTCGTGTCTCCCTCTGCTGGCTGTTATGTGTACTGCAGGTTTGGTGTCTCCCTCTGCTGGCTATTATGTGTACTGCAGGTTTCGTGTCTCCCTCTGCTGGCTATTATGTGTACTGCAGGTTTGGTGTCTCCCTCTGCTGGCTGTTATGTGTACTGCAGGTCTCGTGTCTCCCTCTGCTGGCTATTATGTGTACTGCAGGTTTCGTGTCTCCCTCTGTTGGTTAATATTTATATTGCAGGTCTCGTGTCTCCCTCTGGTGGCTATTATGTGTACTGCAGGTTCGGTGTCTCCCTCTGCTGGTTAATATTTATATGGCAGGTCTCGTGTCTCCCTCTGCTGGTTAATATTTATATAGCAGATCTCGTGTCTCCCTCTGCTGGCTATTATGTGTACTGCAGGTTTCGTGTCTCCCTCTGCTGGTTAATATTTATATTGCAGGTCTCGTGTCTCCCTCTGCTGGCTATTATGTGTACTGCAGGTTCGGTGTCTCCCTCTGCTGGTTAATATTTATATTGCAGGTCTCGTGTCTCCCTCTGCTGGCTATTATGTGTACTGCAGGTTTCGTGTCTCCCTCTGCTGGCTGTTATGTGTATTGCAGGTCTCGTGTCTCCCTCTGCTGGCTGTTATGTGTACTGCAGGTTTGGTGTCTCCCTCTGCTGGCTATTATGTGTATTGCAGGTTTCGTGTCTCCCTCTGCTGGCTATTATGTGTACTGCAGGTTTGGTGTCTCCCTCTACTTTTATATTTATATTGCAGGTCTCGTGTCTCCCTCTGCTGGCTGTTATGTGTACTGCAGGTTTCGCGTCTCCCTCTGCTGGCTATTATGTGTACTGCAGGTTTGGTGTCTCCCTCTACTGGCTGTTATATGTACTGCAGGTTTCGTGTCTCCCTCTGCTGGTTAATATTCATATTGCAGGTCTCGTGTCTCCCTTTGCTGGTTAATATTAATATTGCAGGTGTTGTGTCTCCCTCTGCTGGCTATTATGTGTATTGCAGGTTTCGTGTCTCCCTCTGCTGGCTATTATGTGTACTGCAGGTTTGGTGTCTCCCTCTGCTGGTTTATATTTATATTGCAGGTCTCGTGTCTCCCTCTGCTGGCTGTTATGTGTACTGCAGGTTTCGTGTCTCCCTCTGCTGGCTATTATGTGTACTGCAGGTTTGGTGTCTCCCTCTGCTGGCTGTTATGTGTACTGCAGGTCTCGTGTCTCCCTCTGCTGGCTGTTATGTGTACTGCAGGTTTCGTGTCTCCCTCTGCTGGCTGTTATGTGTACTGCAGGTTTGGTGTCTCCCTCTGCTGGCTGTTATGTGTACTGCAGGTTTCGTGTCTCCCTCTGCTGGTTAATATTCATATTGCAGGTCTCGTGTCTCCCTTTGCTGGTTAATATTAATATTGCAGGTGTTGTGTCTCCCTCTGCTGGCTGCTATGTGTACTGCAGGTTTGGTGTCTCCCTCTGCTGGTTAATTTTTATATTGCAGGTTTCGTGAATCATTATTACACATTGTTTTACATAATATTTATTGGGAAAGCATCCATGCACGCTCCGTAGATCTGATCCACAAGCTGTGAGAAAAAACAGAAATACAAAGAGAGACGATCAAAGTCAGGTACCAAGTCCTTATTAAGCAGAGCTATAACTATCTGTGAAAAGAAAGGAACCCACATTACACACACACACTATCCCTACACAAAAAAGAACGCACACTGTCACACCACACAAAACCCAAAAACCGACACACGTCTGGCACCTGCTTCCGTTTCAGCTTGCTCTTCCTCTGCCTCACTGATTCTTAGGTAATTCTTCAGGGGAGCAATCAGGGCGTACACCAGTACTTGGGTGCCATCATCCCTTACCAATGAAACAGCACAGGGGTTAGTAGGCCTGCGTCAGAGCCACACCCCCAACATGCCCATGACATTTCAGCTAACAACTTTGTCCGATAATACTACAATGACATGGTTATGCAAACCTGGCTATGTAGCGATGTAGCAGCTATTTATCAGAGAAGGAGTGAGGGACATACCGTTGTGTCCTCATATATGACTTTTGCCCATTGAGAATTCCCATCACCATGTGTACGTAGGCCGGGCGCCGCCACCAAATAATGACAGCCAATGTCGAATGCACAGGCCTGAGAAAAGACATAATTCACACTGACCCCATTATTTAGAGCAATAAGAGCAAATTATTGCAGGTTCCCCATTCAGTCACTGTGCTTTGAGTGGCAGACTCAGTGGTGTCAGCAGTGAACAAGAATTCTCACCAGTTTATGTGAGGCAGGGCACTTATGAAAGATCACTTGTGTGCATGGATGCTTCCTGAATCATTACTCGGCCTCCACGGAGACGCAGCAGCAGCAGCTGCGTCTCACGGCCCTCCACAGGCGGCTGAAGAACCGCCGAACACCCCTCTTCTTCTTTTTCTCCTCTGCGAAAGGCCAGACAGAGACTTCTTTTCACACCGGTAATGCTGATATCCACGTGTTGTGACACACTCAAAGGTTATAAATGTTTACAGCACACTTCCAATAGTGTCCACAAGAGGGCAGAAAGAGCGACTCACTCTGTAAGCCTGACAGCTGGGTGTCTCCATGTGCATCGCCTGGTGTGATCGCTGATTCCTCAATTGCAGACAGCAATCACACATGGCACAAGACATGTATAAAAATTTCTGGAAAACAGGTCTGTGGTTCCCAATACTCATTCGTATAGTCATAATACTTATCATCAACGTTAGCTCTGCTCAGAGTGGAAAACTCACAGCCATCAGGGTCTGTCAATTTAGTGTGCTGCGGCTGCGGCTTCTGCTGCAGCATCCGCTGCTGTTTCCATCTGGATGGAGGGTGCAGCAACATCCACCAGCATGGTCTCCACATCTTTGGCTTCTTCGTCAGCGTCCACTGCTGTTTCCAGGCTGGAGCCTGGTGTGGCGTCAGGCTGTGCGAGCACACTGTTCACTGCGGCGGTGACAGAGGTGATAATCGCCGCGGTGACGGCGCGGCTCTCAGCATCCCACTTCCCCCTCAGAGCCCTCTGCAGATCCTTTGGGGAGACAGTTTCCAGCAGCTCCCCACACAGCGCTCCCACCAGTCTGGGCCGGACCTGGCGCCAGCACTGCACTTCACACTGCTCCACGCCTTCCAGCTCCTGCAGCATCGACACGGTCACGGCCACCGCCATGTCACTCAGCAGCCGGCCGGACAGCTCCTCCCCACCCTCCAGCAGCGCACAGGACAGGTCGGCAACCGTGTCCATCACCACCTCGGCCACAGTTTGCAGGCGAGATGTGGGCGGCTGGGCCAGCTCCTCAATAATTTCTCTGACCGCCCTCTCAACCACAGGCTGCAGGTCGAAGTAGAAGCTGGAGAATCTGACGGGAGCAGTAAGCGCTGGCGGCCATGCCCCGCACAGAGGAACACATCAGTTTCACCAGGGGCTGAAGATCCTACAGCCAGTACAGAGATCACACAAATACAGCAGTAGCCAGGCAGATGAAGCGCATGGGGGGCGCGTACAGGTCAGAGAGACAGCGGCCCGCTGGGTCTCCAGGTCGCTCAGGGCAGGAGGGCTGGAGAGGGAGAGTCCCAGATCCCTGCAGATGTTCTGGAGCTTCAGTCGCGTGTTCACCTCCCAAGCCTGTGTGTAGCATATGCAAGCACAGTTTCTGCCACTGCCATTAAACCTGCCATTAAAAGTGTAATCCTGGAGTCTGACACTGAGTGGCACCGATAGTTAATAAAGGTGGTGAAATTTCACAATCAGTTCTACTCACAATAAAAAAATTTTAACAATCAATGACAGGAAAAATGATCAACAGTTGATGAGTATGTAGCTGATTGAATATCATAAAATTGACATTCTCAGATTATAATGCAAATCTGCACATTCTTGGTTATCTTTTTCTCCAGGGTGGGGTAGCAAATTGCTTGTAATTAGATATTAGGTCAGTCTTCTTTGAAAAACAAGTTACAGTAACTAGCCAGAGTTAAGCCTCAGGGTTGTGAAGGCAAATGCATACACATGTAGGGTATTCACTTCTTTTGACCATATTATTCCAAGATAATGCTGGGTATAACAAGCAGAAAAAAGAGCCTCTACTCTTGTCCACTTGCTAATCAAGTTATCAAATTTGCTGAATGTAGTTATCCTGCTTATATACATTATATATAATGTGAGTCCAGCACAGTTCTCTAGGACAGTGTTTAGGACTAATGCTCTGGGCCTGCAGGTTATCAATAGAGATGTGTCCTTACCAGATGAATGAGTCCATCTGTTTGTACTGGTTCCAGCTGGAATCTGATCACACACACACACACACGCACGCACGCACGCACGCACGCACGCACGCACACGAACACGCAGTTATTTTATTTCATATTCCCATGATAATCCATGGTTGTCCTTATCTCCATCAAGGATAGAGCCAAGACCCTCATAATGGCTTGCAGACTGACTTCATGACTGTAAAGTATTTTGGGTTTTTAATCATAAATTGGGCCCATCCAATCACTATTTTCGGAGAGACCGTAGCTCTGCTGGGAGTCATACTGAGATCCTGCAGCTTCACACACCTCTCCCTGGGGATGCTCTGCGCTTTGGAGATGATCCAATCCCTCATGTCCACTGTGCTGATGTACACTGGGATCTGGCTCTTCTCTCCGACGGACAGGAAACACTTGAGTGTCTCAGTCTGTAAAATAGAATCTTTTGTGAGCACAGTATCCAAGTGGCATACAGGTTCCAAATGCCATCACCGGTACATTGTTATACATCCCTGTATTTTCATGCACTTTTTGACTCCATGCTGCAGTGTCTATTACTATCATTATCAGAACGGCTATTTATTGTGATTGCAAGATTGTTAATTTGCAATGAAGATTTTCAACATGTTGTCTTCTTGTGTTTTTGAACTTTTTTGTGTATTTGCTTGGGTATTTAGACCTGTTGTTATGACTAGGTGCCTCTTATGGGTGTTCAAAACATTTAATTTCATACAGTGTTAAGAAACAATATTTTTTTTAAAGAAACATACATGTGTGGCACTATAATTAAGGCTCATAGTCTCTAATGTTTGCCATAATATTCCTAGATGTTGTATTAAGGGCTATTTGGTTTAAACCAATTTTAAGTTTGGTTTGTATTGGATTGTTGGTAAATGGCACCCTCTTGTGTTAAAAATGCACACTCTGAATATTCCAGTAACAGAGCCTATGTTGAAAAGCAATGTCAGTCTTCAAAACCTGTGCAAATTCCCAGGTGAATATTTAATGTCAGTTTTGAAGATTGACATTGCTTTTCAACATAATTATCATAATTTCAAAGGTGGTTAATCCCAGCTTGTATTTGTTTGGAAGGATTTTCCACCTTTACATACTTTTCACCAGACTTTCAGGTGCTGTAAGAAAGCCCCCCAAAAAACTTATACTTTAAATGAGGAGCCAATAAAAAAATATATATTCTATAGCTCAATTAACAGCTGCAGTTGTGACATATTGAAGAACAGAATGTCTTACATGATCTTCATATTTGCCTTTTGCCCAGCACAGCACAGCAGTCGAAACGTACTCCACAGAGTTCTTCAAAACGCCATAATCCTTCAGTAAAATATAGAATAGTATAACTTTATTTTTCCAGCATACCATAAATAAATAATTTTTTCATAAATTGCAGATGCAGATACTGACACTGTATTTAGAGGTTCCCTGTCTCGCAATAATTTTACAGCAAATCAGAAATTAAAAATAGTATTTTCATGCATTTATTTACTATTTATTTATTTTTGCCTTTCGGATTTTTTCATTAATTCCCTTGTTGGTTCCCAAATCCATATTTGAGGGCCTAATTCAATGTTTTCAATGTTCATTCAATGTCCGTTGATGTAAATCCCACAAGAACAAAACAGGCATGTGCCTAATCTTTCCTGAATAACTGCCTACAATTCCGAGACTCCTGTCTCGCTGTGATGTCACACTACTGTGACGTCACATTCCTGACTCGCGGTAAGATATGAACACGCTTGCGTGTTTGGTCTCCGGATTTTTGGAAAAGCTGATCACATTTCACAAACTGCACCTCATCAAATCACTGATAACTTTCACTCTTGCCCAAGCCCCTTCATAATACCTTGTGACAAACGCATGCGGTTTAATAAGTTATTAAAGTTGTACATATCTCCTACTGAGACAGACTAAGGTTTCACATGACGAAGTTGGAGCTGCAAAACGTTCGTTGTACTTGACAAATGTCCCTGCTGTAGGATGGCGCTGGGAACAGACAGTTTCGACCAAGTTTGGCCAACAGACGTAATGATGGAAACCTGCGGTCGATATAAAGAACTGACAGAATAGTGCATTTATACATCGGTAAATTAACTTTCCCCGTTTTGGAGACATGTAGAGAAAGGGACGAAAGCTATGGCTAGCAACAAGATCCAGTGACAAGTTTCATTAAAAACGTTTTCATTGACAGGTACCACAACAATGGTGGGGACGCCTTTTCCTCGAGTACTTATATATTATATAATTTTAAACCCCAGGATTGCATGACACATAAACATAAGAGCAAGGAACAAGAAAAAAGGCCCAGCTATGCTCGAGGAATCTGCTTACCTGAGGAATGTGAGCTTTGTTTTGTTGGAAAATAAACGCGGGTGAAAACTGCAGTCATCTGAATGACCACAAGACGGCACTAGCGTGCGGTGACAAGAGGACGTCCTAGCGATCGAGAATCAATCTCTCTCTCTCTGAGGGCGATGCAGACTTCATTGCAATGGTCGCGGTTCAGTACAGAGGGAATTACTGTGGTAGTTTATGCTGTAGTGTCAAATTGCCTCTGATAAAAAATCTTGTCTCTTACACTGTCCTATACACTATCCCTTCATTTTCTGATTTGAAGTGGGAAAGAGATTTAAAGTCTTCCTGTTTTAAGTCAATCTCAGTTACTCTAAGTCATCCCATTTCACTCACCATGTGTTTTGTATTTGGTCTGATGTATAAAAGCCCTTACTGGGAGAAGGTAGGGCTTGGTGTGTTGGTGTGTACAACTGAATCTTTGTGTAACCAGGTAATTTTTTTCTTATCGGACGTCTGTGAGAAAGCAATGCTTGTGGGCAGTGAATTTCTGACTGCTCTGTACTTGTTGGATTTCTGAAAAATAGTTGTTTAAAAGCCGGCTACTGCAGCCTGGTTATAGTCCCCTCGGGGCTCAGCAGAGATTCCTTTGAGCAGACATCAGATGGGTTCCACATGGAAACTCACTGCAGACCCTGAAGGGTGCTGTCACCAGGGCCAGAGTGGATAACATGCCCTGCTATCACCCAAAAGAGCATGGGAGCACGTTTAAGAATGAGCATTTAACCAAGCAGAATTTGCCCATGCTTCGGAAAAGTGGGTTAGAATTTGTTTTAGTCTATTTTTTTTTTGATATCTTTGTAGCTTCTCTACATTCCCAGAAGAGTCAGTTACACTCACAGAGCAAGAGTAAAATGCAGAGATGCCTTCAGGCCTGTATCTCTCAACCACTTACAGTATGTCCCTGCTGGCTCCTCTGAGAAAGAGGCTGTGTTTTGGGAATCCAGTTCAGTCTGTTAGTGTAACCCCCACACTGGTTGTAATGTGAATAGATTTATTACTACTTACTTAAAAAATATGAAGTACTCCACAGCTACACATCAGACTGCAACTCTTCAACCCACCATTTGGTTGGGTGGACCTAACCAAACTCTCCATAGCGCTGCCTTAGACCTTCACACAAACTGTCACAGAGGTGCACCGGAGAAGAACTGCTGCTTCAGAGAAGAACTGAAGCAGAAGAAAACAAGGCCAAAACTCACAGCTGCCACACCACTGCAGAGTTGCGGGTATCACAGATATAAGAGGCCGACTGAATACATGCCCATTGCTTTCCATTACTCCTCGTCAGACCCTGACCCTGCAACACTGCGGCTGAAATTAAAAAGGCGGCTTCAGCAGATGTATTTCCATGCCTTTGCATAAATGAGTATGAATACAGTCACTGTGACTCCTGGCAACACAATGATTTATTGATTCATTTTTTTTGTTTTGTTTTGCTTATTCTCCAAAGAGATGCACATTCATAAAATCTGAAGCAGCAAAAGAATCCCCGAAGGGTGACATGCATTGTTTACATACGTCTATATACAAAGCGCTTTACTGGAATAGAAACACTAAGTCAGTTTAAACAACTATGAGTCACAAATACACACAGTACAACAACTCTGCAGGGCTCCCAGCCTTTGCTGAAACATTTGTTTCTCCTATAAAAGAATCTTTATGATGTCACAATGCATGGAGGCGCTCATGTGCACATTCTCTGTAATCAATATTTAGTTTCTCAATATTTTCCATTTTTGCCCCTTTTTTGCCATGCCACCAATTACGACTGAAGAGCTTTACAGCTATTAAATAGCTGTAAATGGAGAGCAACATAAATGTGATTTTCAGTCTTGCATAATAAAAATGCACTTCTAAAACATGCATTATGCACACCCCCCCCCCCAGGTCCTCTTTGCCAATGTCATACAGTTTAACATTCTCCCTTTACAGGAAGTGACACCTGCACTGCAGAGCTGATTCTGTGGTGTCTTATAAGCTGACATTCTTTAAGGCTTGCTGTCAGGACGTCTGGAAGTTTTTCCCTACTCCACTGATGCCCCGACTGTGAATGATTCCTGCATGCAATTCTGTAAAAAAACAAGAAAAATAAACGCTGCCCACCTGCAGAATGACCTAGGCCTCGGACCGGTGCTTTTATCTGGCCTGCATGGGGCACATCTCTCCCCATGTCTCACCGGTCCCGTCTGCGAGGCTGTGCAGAGGATCACAGCCTCCTGGTGTGACACCTCCCCGCCCTCTGCACCCCAGCCCTGTGTGTAACACACATCAAAGCAACCCCTCACACCCCCATGCTTTAAATCTTTAATAACAGAGCAACACAGGCCGAGAGCGACCCACGGTCATATCATCGCCAGCCCCTGTGACAATTACCCCAGGAGGGCCTGCGATTGGGGGTAGGAACACATCTGCCTCCCTCCTTCCAATCACACCCCCCCCCCCCCCCCCAATTCGGCAGGTATAATGCTCTGATCTTGGGCAGGACAGAATTCTGTTTGAAATGGGACCGGGGAGAGTCTCCCACTGCAGGGGAGGTACCAGGTGCAACGACAGGCAAAAGGTCATTATTATATTATTATGAAGAGGGCTGAATTCAAATAAGATCCCACAGTCCTGTGGCAATGTGTGCATCCATAAACATAAATCAAGAATTGTATACCATGCCCCAGAGTCTAATTTCTACTGTATCTGCATTTCACTCTACTTGTCCTCTTCTTATCCTCTCTGGAATTAATGACAGAACTCATTTTTGAGTTGTAAACAAACAAAATAATAATGGGGGGGGGGAGCGTATCAAGTGGGAACAAGCAGAAAGGCAGGGGAAAGACAGAATCCTGGGTCCCGTGATCAAAGAAAGCTCAGGAAAGTCAGACTGTTCAAAGCCAAGCAGACACGACGCCTGCATACATCTCTCATTAACAGCTGATACAGACAACACCAACCAAAAAAAAATCTCTTACAAATTAAGCTTTATTCATTTCAATTTGATTTCTGACAAGACGGGCTTTGCATGGAGAATTTTTAAAGCAATTTATTACTCCTCCCCAAAACGCCCAACAAAAGAACATCAGACAACTATAGCCAAGCAATGCACACTGCAAAAATATTTCCAAACACTAGAGGGCAGTATTTGACTAGAATATAACTGATAAAGATTTCTGACAGACCTTGGAAATCACCACTCCAGGGAAAGATTTAGGAAACAGAATACTGTTGTACAATAGTAGAAACCCAAAGAGAAGAGTGCAGTCGTTAGTTTAAGGGTATTTTTTGCTGGAATTCCTTTTCTGTAAAAAGAGGTAATTAAAAAGTTTTTTTTTTTTAAAAAAAAAAGTTATTTGGAAATTTTACAGCTTAACTAAGTGTATTATAAACTGTGGTGAAAGTACAGTAAAACGTCTTACAAGTGCAGCTTACAATTGCAGAGTTGTTTAAAATTGCTGCTCTCCAGTTTAAACACAAGCACCATGATGGTGCAAGGACGCTGAGGGAGACGAGGGCTCCACACAGCATCCTGAAGTACTTTAATAGGAAAGCAAGGCAACCCGTTTCATTGTGTAACATTTACACTACCAAAATCATTGTTTACCACAATGTCATAGCCGTGCAGTGTGCCTGGAACACAAAGCCATCCCCATCTTCATCTTCATTTAAAGATCTAAACAGAAACACTGCATACAAAGACGAACAGTTAATTAATACAAATTCATTGTTTTGGAGAGGAGTATTCTTGGGAGTTATTTTACTCAAGATGTCCTATTATTTTAATGCTTTAGTGGTTTAACAAGATGTTGCTTTCAATTCAGAAAAAAAACAAGGGCTGGAAAAACCTTGTTTACACTTGCTTTAGTGTAATCCAAAAACATCTAGCTTGATGGTGGATGAACATAAAAAATAAAGAGCTCATTATTATAACTTTATAAATATAATGAAAAAATATGAGCATATTATTTATTTCCTTTGAGAGAGATTTACATTTCTGTAAGACCTCCATTTCTAAATAGGAAAATCAGACTATAGCCACCTATGAAATACAACCCAAAGCAAACTGGATTTCAGGGATTTTTTTTTTTTTTTTAATCAATAAATGATCTTCAGAGTGCAGGTTTTATTCATTTATGCATTTAAAATGCAATTTGACACAGAGATGCTCTTTGAGCAGTGTTAATTAGGGTGGGTGCAGATTATTTGTAGATTAAATGGGAAATCGTATACACAGGGGCCTAGAAAACTCACACCTCTCACTGAAACAGCTGCTGGCCTTGTTTAGCCAAAGCAAACAGGCTGTTCATTAGCTGGAAATACCTCCCCTGAGCCTGTCCACCTCCCTCCATCAGCTTAACATTAATAATTCAGAGGCTAGTGCTGTAACACTGAACAACTGCCTCATTCTCCCTGGCTCTTTGCCTGTCGCTGTCATCTGTTACACTGTCACGTAGGGGCAAGCGCTATCCGCCCCTTTATCTCAAGGTCTTGTACATATTGGCGCCAAAAGAACGTGTACAAAAAAAAAGAGAAAGCAAAATAGAGAAAGCGCTGATAAGATGAGAATGAAGTTGGCGAGTTCTCAAAAATGTTCATATTAAATTAAGTGGTTTAAGGCCTTTGGCTTGAATGGGTAAACTTGAAGAAAATCTGCATGATATTTAATTCCATACAAACTGGTGAAGGCACACCTGGTATTGCCTCAGGGATATAAACAGAAAACACAAAGTCAGGCAAAAAGCTGACACAATTTGTGTTGAAATTCACTTTAAAATTAATTTAGCCACGTCACTATGGTTCCAGAATTTAAGTGAAGAATTACTTGGGAACCCGTTAATATAAATGTAACTTGGACGACACAGCTGACAAGTAAAGAAGAAATTGTTTTTAAAAAAAAAAGTCACTAACTGTTTCTAAAATGTGACATTTCCTTCAATCCTTTGCTCCTGAAGAATGCTCAGAGGAAAAAGCCTTAGCCCAATCCCAGCCGTCTCTACAGCAAGCCACTTAATATTTCACTTTCCAAGGGTAAGACTCTCCGCACAAAAAGGCACAACAAAAGAAATTAATCAATAAAAAAATTAAGCTTTGCACCTGCACCGAAGAGCTGGTGTTGAGCTTTTCCTTTCCCAGACGGAATATTCATTTGCTCCAGTGTGTTTAATGATTGTCCCAGAGGGCCCTTGCGCAAACATATGGGCACAGAGTAAATATTAAATCCGCAGCCGAACTTGGGTTTGCACTTGCTCAGATAGAGAGAGAGACAGAACAGTAAGACTGAGGGAGACTCCTAATTAAGTACCTCTAATCACTCTCTGTGCACTGGGGTCACTCCCACAGAGTGATTCGTGATATTAAACGGCGGCGTTTCCCTCTTTCGTGCCGTAACTAGCTAAAACTGATCCCTTTTAATATTGCTGCAAATATTCAGAGGGATGGTTCAATACATTAGGCTCTCTACTCCACTCCTCTCAAGTTCAGCAAATACAACAAGTGGAAGACCTTGTCATTCAAATGGACCGGTCCACTTCCTGCCTTACTGCTCTCTGATGGCCAGGAGGGCAGGTAATTAAAAAGTGAACTTTTAAATGAAGAGATCCCTCCTCCCTCACCATGACAGGTCATGGAAACTGGAACTGCAGGTGCTTGTGCACGTGTGCATCTGTGAGTGTGTGTGTGAATGTGAATATGCGTGAATGGGCTAGGGTGTGTATGACTGTTTGCCTGAACACTTGCGCGTGCGCATGTGTGTGTCTGTGCCTGGGTGTGTGTATGCATGTACAGGACCTTTGTAATCTGGAGCTCAGTAATCTGCAAACACTGGTAATCGAAATGGAATAAAACCATTCAGCATCATTATTATTGTACTTTAAAATCATTAGTTTCAAACACTGGGCAAAAGGGCGAGCATTAAACCCTAAAGATTTACACACACAGTAGGTATGTATACATACACACACAGTAGGTGTTTTATTATTAGCCTATATACTTAATATTAGCAGTCTTTGCATGTCTGAGCTAAGTATAATAAGGTCAGATGCTCATATATAATGCATGGGCAAGTTGATCTTTCTCTGGATTTACATATTATGAATGAGTAATCCACAAAGCCAGAGACAGTTATTCGTGTTGTATAAGGTCTGGTCTGGAAAGCCATGAGGTAAAGAGGGAAATGTTAGGGAAATGTTAGGGAAATGTTAGGGAAATGTTAGGGAAAAGGCGTAGCTGAGGGGATGTTCCAGAGAGAGGCCGCACAAATCTTCATGACACTTTGCTTGCAGATAATCGATGTGCCATACTGTGGACCGGATTATTTGCATGCATAACTTAGAATTGCACAATAACCAGTGGTTATTTTGTGGTCAGCTGTGTCAAGGCCTCACTTTGGGACTTTAGAGGGCTTCATTACAAATAATCTAAGAAGCACAACGAATTACAACCCAGCAGAAGCTGAAATTCTCAGAAAGGACTGACAGGACATGAAAGTGTAACTATCAACTGACCACTGTTCTGATATTAAGTTACCCGTTTTATAGTGATGTGGCTGTTTTTATTCCGCACCAACAGCAGGAGAGCTCAAAGCATTTAGTTTTCGCCTAAACTTCTAGGCTTTATTTAGCTGCGCTGTGAGCCTCGTGAAAGCACTGGAATTCCAGGGGATGAACCATCCACATTACAGGGATGTAACCCACGAATTCCAAAAAAAAGAATCAAAATCATGATCAGAAGCTGGCTCAGAGGGGGAACCCACCTGTTTCTGGCTGGCACCGGGCATTTAAGGAGTACAACAACAGAGTACTAAGTGCACAAAGTGCCTTGTAAGTATTGCTATGGCAGTACTTAGAATGAACGGCGGAACAGAAACCAGTGAGGTGCACAATAGCACAAATGGGCACTGCTTTGACCAGACTGGCACACAGGTCTGGTTTGACTCAGAATGGCACAGTTTGTCCATGGATTAAAAAAAAATAAAGAACAGAAGAGTCCTTTCGGTGCAGGAGAGCACATCCTGCCTGAAATCCCTACCGTCTCAGTGTCAATTATGCAATTAGGTTAATTTTTTAAGGACCCTCTCCCAACTCCCTCTCCACCCCTCTCTTCACCCCCTTTCCCACTGCACCAGGCCCCACTCTACATGCACTGCCCCCTTGTTAAAACGCCCCCGCCCCAGTGGAGGACCACTGGCCTGTGTTACTTGTCAACCTCATGTTAATGACGTATTGATGAAAAGACATGATCCAACCCCCCCCCCACCACATAGATTAGGCGAACGCTCCTGTGATAATGGGGGTTTGGCAGGGAGCCAGGCTGCTGCAGCGGCTCTGAAATCTCACCTGGGGGGTTAAATAAGCCTCGCGCAGAGAGAAATCCCTCCCCCGGCTGGGGGAATGTAAATCACCCCCTTTCCTTTTGATTTATAATTCATTTGGGTTTCATTAACAGAGCTCAGGCCTGCTAGGATGGTAATGTCACAATAAGTGGTGGACAAGACGATAAATACACAGATGTTGTTAAAGAGGGAAGATGTTGGCTGCCTTGTTTTGTTATTCACTGATGGCAAAAAGATAATATGATTATGATAGCAATTCTGGTGTGATTTCAGTGTGTATGTTTTCTTTGAGATATAGATTTTTTTATTTATTGGTTTCTTTATTGCTGTGGCATTACCACCTTATCAACATTTTTGGATGTCCATTCACTGCATTTCAATACATTTACTCAAATTTGTTCAATTTTCACCACACCTGAATTTAAAAACAGCCACAAAACAAATAAAAAATGGAAAGCTGCAAGAACACTTCAAGTCCCTTCCCAAAGGATGAGAGAAACTCAACCTGCTGCTGTCACCTTCACGACAACCCCTTGTCAGGGAGTTTGCCTGAGGACACAGCTCAGGCTAGTCACATCTCCCAAACTACATCACATCTACCAGCCACGGAGAACAAACAGAATGGAGAAGTGTCAGGAAATGAAAATCAGATTAAACGGCAGCCTCAGACATATTCAAGCAGGCCTTAAAGGATACCTGCAGTGGATCTCAGGGATAATCCCAAGTGTCACTAAGCACTTATCAAGCCTATCTCAAACTCCTCTGCAAGGTCTGCAGTATCAGCCGTGTTATTGGTACTTTCTACGTTTGGAACGTTCTCATGTCTTATTTTCTTCATGAAAAGCAATATATATATATATATATATATATATATGAACATACATTCAATGTAATATAAATTAACCTTGTTTATATTTGATCAATTAAATCAAGTGCTGTTTGTTCTTCATTTCTTCCACAAGGCATCGTTGAGTTTTCAAGCACTGATTACGTTAAAAATACATGAAATAAAAATTAATGAGTTACAGATTTAATCTTAGTCTACATAAACTGAGAAAATAAGTAGTAGAAAATACTGCAGATAACACCTTCATCCATTGATTTAATTTGTCACTCAAAACATTTTTCTAGATGGGAAACATAAGCAAGGGAGCTGATCCCCTTCAGTGTTAAACCAATAAACTTTTAATGGTAAAATAGTTCTGGCAGATGTTTCATAAGGCTTAATAACCAAAGTTGGGATAATTTAAAACTCCCTTAAGTTTTCTGATATCCCTCCCTGTACATCTCTGTATAAAAAGGCTGTTTTAGAAAACGTGGCTGGAACGTTGGCTCTTAAAGACACTCTAATCATTAAACAGGAGTTTTTCAAAGAGCTGTCAAGTTAAGCTGATGGGAGATTCCCCTAATTCCCTCTAGTCTTGAGGCTTTAAAAAACAGGATGATCTAAAGCAAATCTCTTCACATAAGTGAAAATATATTTCAATTCAGAGAGGAACACAGATCCTTAGAATGCATATATGGTCCTTGGAACCTACTGGGACAGAGGCAATAGGAACATAATTTTTTAGAGGAAATTTTTGTATATTTTATTTCTCTTTGGTAATTGAAATCCATGATGTGGCACGGCCCCTCTTGGCCCATAAGGCCTTTCAGTTGATTTATTTATCACATTGTGGGTCCCACACACAGCTGCCTTTGATGCATGCCCCAGGATGCCCAGCAGGGGGCTCACTACTGCAGTTCCACAGTTTGCACACACACTCGCGCACACACACACACACACACACACACTCACACTCAGACACTCACACACACACACACACACACACACACACACACACACATACTCACACACTCACACACACACGCTCACACTCACATACACACACTCACACACACACACACACACACACACTCACACACACACGCTCACACACTCACATACACACACACACACACACACACACACACTCACACCCACACACACACACACACACTCACACTCACACTCACACACACACAAACACAAACCGCTAAACATGCAATGTCTGCAGAATGATTAGTCACAGTACTTGGACCTGAAAACTCGCTCCTCCTAAGCCAAAGTATCTTCATCTGAGCCTCTGGCCATATCCACATCCTGACTGCAAACAGCCAGCCTCCACGGTGATGTGCTACAACTGAACACGTACTCATAATATATCATTTCATTTTTTTGCTTATTTGAAAATCCTGAATCAGAATTTCATCCCCAGTCATTGGAGATTCCCAAGCTGTCTGAGTCACCTCTTGTGCTCTTAGCTAAGCTAATACCTCCATGGAACTGTTTTTGGACAAACAAAAAAAACTAAAACCCAAACCCAGACCTTGCAGTCTACAGTAATTGCAGTTTGCCCTGCAACAGTCTGCAGCATGGCTTCAGTCTCTGTCATGAAAAATCGGGTCTGTTCTGTGTCACAGGTGACATTAAATTACTATGGGCCTTGTTAAAACTGAATCTGCTAAGGACAGAAGGATTGACTCAATACGGCAGAGCAAGGACATGTGCTGATGTCAAACACTGTGTCTAGAGCTGTAATTAGTCAGCATAAGTGGCAGTGCAGGCAGGGAGTGAGATCTCTCCATCGCCCTACAGACTACCAGCAGCACGCACCCGCTAACACCTCCAATCACTGTTCGCGGGCATGTAAAACAAGACCTCCAGGTCATCTTAATGCTTGTCTGGGAACGCTGGAGTATGGGAGGCTTTCCGCTCCACTGACCTCACGTCTGAATAATGGGGGATTGTGGCGGAGACGCGTCCATTACTCCCTCTTCAGTCTGCCTACCCGTGGTGTGCCCAGGCTGCCTCCCATGGACTGATTCAGTAATGGAAGCGCACAGCTAACTGGATAATACAGCCCTATCAGCTAGCCGTGGCTAGCGGTGACTTTGATTTAAGTTGCATTAAATATCCACTCGCTAGCAACCTCTCACTACTGTTGGGTTTCATGCATTTTATCAACAATAAATTGCATGAACCCCAACGCTTAACTCCTGATTAATGAACTTTATGTAATTAGATTTTTAAATTAATAAACTATATTCATACTCTTTTCCTGAAGGCTGCATAATTTTTTGTTTTTAAGGTATGATTAGCATGCATGAAAACTCTTGCCAATTACCATTACGGGATGAAAACTTCTCCCTTCCTCTCCCCTGTCCTTCCCTGAATATTTGATCTTGGTGCTCAAGGAGACAAATAATTTTATCATGTGTCTGTGGTCAGGAAGTAAATATGTCCTGCAGCTCTGATCTTACATCCTGTTACATTAATGTTTCAGAGCACTCTATATAAATATTAAAACTAATAGCTTCGCTATTTGGCTATTTACCTCATCGTTCCCTGAACTCATCATAAATCTTTTACAGCCTTTTATAAAATTTACACACTTGAATTTGATGGCAGAATTCTGTTGGGGAGCGAAGCCTGGGAGCTTAAATAATAGCGGAAAGCTGTTTATGGAGCCAGCTTTATTTATTCATCGACTCTGAGTACAGAGTTCAATTTAGATTTAGTGAAGTGTGTGTGTGTGTGTGTGTGTGTGTGTGTGTGTGTGTGTGTGTGTGTGTGTGTGTGTGTGTGTGTGCGTGCTCGGGAGGGGGAATCAAAGTACAGTCATCAGGGGAACCTGCTGTATTATAACTCCCACTACACCCTTGTGAAATAAATAAACAGACCAGTCTAGGAAAATCTCAGCTCAGGGTCAATCAGTCCAAGGAGTTCAGGGTATGAGAGCGGCAGCTAATGGATTGTAAAGATGCAGGTCGGCTTCATGAATTTTTTAAACAAGCCCCTCTCTGAGCTGGAATGACAGAAAGACATTACTTATTTGGATGATCAATTATGTAAAAAAAAATGTTTTTAAACATTTAATGACAGATAACAAAGAGGTCTCCATTGGGCCCACTGCCACTGCCCTGTTAGTTTCTGGCTGACCAGAAGACTTTCAGAGAGATGCCTTATTGCCTCAGCCAGTCAAATGAGCATAATGCTAATGCTAAATCCATCTGCACAAACTGTGCCAAGAGGGAGAAGTTAACGACATCCCTGTGTGGAGAGGCAACCATCCACCCCATCCCCAATCAATTTACCAGCTCTTACACGATTCATGTACTTACAAAAAACAGTGTGGATCAACACACCACTGTAAGAGTCATACTAAATAAAATAATAAAATAGAAAGAAAATAGTCAACATAAACAGAAAGAGAAAGCGTATTTCTTTCCTCCAGTGGTCTGCACTCTGGGCCCTGGAGAGTTGCAGTGCATTCTGGGTTTCATTTTTACCTTAAGTTCTACAGCAAGCTCAGAACCAAGAAATCAGGTGAGATGAATTTGCTGCGTAATCAATTATGTTGATTGATCATTAAGTGTTGATTAACAAGGGGAAAAAAAAAACATACCCTGCGGCTCTAAAGGAGCAAGCGTGAGGACCACTGCATTATACACAATAATGTCCAAGCTAGAATAAAAAAATGTAATTCATATACAATGCTAAATAAATCGGCAGTATTTTTTCATTTAATCTTAATCAAATGTTCTTTAACTTTCACATACCAAATACTTAGAGCAGCATTTCACTCTTTTAAGACTTCAGCAAGTTAAAGCATGAGTCACACACTACTTGTGATCATGATCTCTTGTAGATGGGGATTTTGAGTAGGCTATATAGAGCTGGAAAATTCATCAATGGTTCTTCTGTAATAAAGGCAGACTTTTCAGAGCCAATCAAAGTCATCCTCAGAAATCTGAGGGCACCAATAACATATCAGATAGCCTATACAAAAACAACAATGCATGTTTTCTAGTCAGAGGCTAAGCATCTGGAGACAAGATTGCCATTACACTAATGTGGTTACATGGCACCACTTTACCATGTCAGTTACTCTAAAGGAATAAAAAAAAATTGCATTTTAAAATGTGTGTCACGTGAATTGAAATGTACTGGAAAACTGCATGAAAAAATTCAGAAGTGAAAGCATCGTAGCGGTTGAGTCTGCATTGAGGGCAGACTCATATGGGTGTTGGAGAGTGCAATAGGCAGGACAGAACAATGGGCCGGACAGCGAAGTGGCGGGAGGCTGACCAGCAGGGACAGCTGAGCGCAGCGCCGAGGAGGTGCACCATCACGCCTCACTGACCCTGCCAGGGGAGAGGAGATGACCCACAGCCTGGCGGCAGACACGTTTTAAAGGGATCTCCCTTAGCTGGTCATGGCAGCGGAAAACTCCCTGCTGTTAGCCGTTTCTGCAGTTCTCCACTAGGCTGTCTTACTGCAGCTACTAAAATCACAACCTCTAGAGAAACAATGGAGAAGCCGGTGGAAATGCCGCAACCCATCAAAAAAAGCTGACAAAACATTCACCAAAATACCACAATTTATTAGTTCCAAAAACTGAGGATCACCTTCAAAGTTTCTTATTTTGCTTTTGGCCAACAGTCTTTTGTTCAGCATTGAGTTTCCTGTTAGTGATACGTATATCTTCAGGTTTCACAAGCCAGAGAAAGAGATTCTCTCCATGCTGGCCTTCATTTGAACCTAGCGTTATAATTTTAATGTATTCCCACTTAGAACATTTGTAAAATGGGAGTCTTCAATCTCACAGATGTAGCATTCCCGCTGTGACAGTGATCAGTTTGACGTTAAATGTGGTGACACGGTAGCCTCACCGGGCCTGTCCATAACATGCGTGCCCCGGGGCAGCAGCAACAAACTGGGTCCCAGCAGGAACTGGCCCGGCCACTGGTGAAGCCTGGCCATGCTGCCCTGGTCTCTCCACAGTCCATGGGGAGGGATACCTGGACAGATTAACCTGGTCTCTCCACAGTCCATGGGGAGGGATACCTGGACAGATTAACCTGGTCTCTCCACAGCCCATGGAGAGGGATACCTGGACAGATTAACCTGGTCTCTCCACAGTCCATGGGGAGGGATACCTGGACAGATTAACCTGGTCTCTCCACAGTCCATGGGGAGGGATACCTGGACAGATTAACCTGGTCTCTCCACAGTCCATGGGAGGGATACCTGGACAGATTAACCTGGTCTCTCCACAGTCCATGGGGAGGGATACCTGGACAGATTAACCTGGTCTCTCCACAGTCCATGGGGAGGGATACCTGGACAGATTAACCTGGTCTCTCCCTGCTCCAGAGTCACAAGCCAGAGAGTGATACTCACTCATTCCCTGCTGCTACTTTCCGCTCCTTTCATCAGGAATGTTTTTCTCTGGCTGCCAGGTTGAGGTGAGAGGTAAGCACTCTGGTCCCCTGGCCCTCTCCCCATGAAACCCTGTACCACCTAAAACAACCCCCCTCCCCCCACCGCTCCCACACAACAACCCCTCACCATGGCACAAAGGCAGAGTTACAGGGGGGTTTGACAGTGTGACGTACACACGCAATTCACACTCATTCTGGGCGTGTTATTTTCCCTATTCACCAACCTGCACAAGGTGAAAGCCTTATCCTGTGTCCGTATGTGCGTACTAAAGAACGTGTGCTGTCAGGGTGCAATCATGCTCACTAAAATAATATTTTTTTACCGCATGGTCAAAAGTTATCTAAGCCAACTTTAAGACCGTGCATTATGGGAATTTTGATGAGTGTTTTCAGTGCAGGGTTCAGACTGCTGACCTCACTGCTAAGCCGTGTTTGTGGGTTGGGAACAACAAGCTAATCACTGCTAATCTGTGTTGAAAAGGGGCACATTTCTTTGATCAGAGTCAAAGGTAAAGGCTAAGGTTAACTAAATCACAGACATTGATTTTATTCTTTTTTAAAAATAATGCTAATTAATGAGGATGCTTGTCATTACTCGATACTGCTGTTGGCATGGATAGCAGGAAATCTGCAGCACAGGCTGAGAAACAGAGCCTGAGGGCAGAGAATGGCACCCAGGGTGGCCGCTCTGATCTGGGCCACGTCAAACTGCGTTATAGTCAGAACCCTGACTTCCCTCACCAGCTGACTCCTCCTGTCTCCATAACCTCACTGTACTCAAGGCTAAATTGGTTTAATTACAGTCTTCATAACTATTTTTTTCACCACCTTCAAACACCGCCCCCTGCACAATAAAAAGCACTGAAACATTCAGAGAATCTGTTCCCTGCAAATCTTGTTGTGATAGTTCCTGAAGACAGAAAGAATAAGAACATCAACAAATGGCAAATGGTCTGTGTGTCAAAAACATGGGGGGGGGGGGGTGAGGACCCTGATTTGGGTGAGGGGGTGGGGTTTGGGTGGGGTATGCCTGGCTGGATGGGGTGTTGTGGCACTTTGCAGGGAGTGGCCAAGGTGCGCTGAAACACTGGGGCCGAGTCTCTGGCTGCTCAACCCCTGGCCCTGCCTAAGCCCACGGAGAGCCAGGCCAATTTAATGCTACACTGAGACTGCAGAGCCTCATGGCCGGCATGTGGGAAACAGCAAAGCACCTTCTGCCACTATTCATTACCGGGAGTCTGCAGAAATGTGACCCAGCTCATCCATGCGTGCGAGGTCCCTGCAAACAGATCCACCAGGCCGTCAAGCTATTTGCAAAACAGCTCTGTCCTCCACTGCTGTATCTGCAGCCGTTCAATGTGGTTAGGTTTATCTAACTGGTACAATGCACCTAAACCTAAAACGCACACACATGCAGACATACACACACAAAAGCACTTATACAAAACCCGCACATATGAGTGCCCATACAATGTGCACACACACGGACACACGGACACACAAACATGCATGCACACCCACCAGCATGAACACCAGCCTGAGCATGCACGAACACACACACACAAACAATATATACAGTTTCTCTTTACAGGATAAAAATGACTGCTCTAGACTCTGTGGGGTCATAGAGTGTAACCTGTGGATTCATGCTGCCACAGTGCCCCACCGGCAGACCCAGATCGCTCTGCTTCACTGCAGGAGCCGGCAGGGCCAACGCTGCCTTCATGCTTTACTTGGCGCAGTCATTTGGATTATCAGGACGGGAAGTGGTTTGTATCTCTGCGCGTTAACTGGGGTTGCGGTGCCAGGACCACCTGCTGCATGATGGGTCGCTGACAGGTCAAGCGTGCAGCGAGGTTTACAGGCTTATTCTCTCCTTCTGAATAAACACAGAGCTCTCTGCTCCTCTGAGCTGAAGCTTGTTTTCCCAATCCAATCTTTCTGAGGTGACAATCCAGGAGACAGGTATTGGATGGTTCATACACTGGACTGTGAGCAAAAACGCTTTCACACACACATACACACACCCACACACTTGCATGCACTCAAATATGTAAACACTCATACACACACATACATGCATGCGCACACACACACACACACACACACACACACACACACACACACAAACATACACACGTCTCTATGCAACCATCTTATTGTACCATTTTGTGCATGGGCTGTGTCATGACATCATAAAGCAGAGGTGGACACCTGTGCACTTAGCACCTGACACCTGACACACCACATCTGCCCTGTATTTTCAGCTACAAACCTGTCAACGCAAAATTCCACTACCTCTCACTATACAGTACACGCTAACCAACTATAAACACATACACCCACCAGCCCCACTCTGCACTACACACTAATCAGCCATCATAAACGCAAACAGCTACTTCATATTGCTACATATCAACTGGTCTGCATGTACACAATCCAACAGAGCTTTGCAGTGAACCTGTTCAGCTCTACGCCATGGCTAGTGAGAGCTGCCACATCAGAGGATTTTCCTGACAGCTGGGCCATGGAGGCCATTGATTCCCCCCAAGGTTAAATATCAATGGACCAGGACAGATCACACCTCAAAGTCACCTCTTCATCGGAGGCGACAGCTGCTTTTGCCACATGCCGCTGCGATCTGACGCCCCGGCTGCTACCTGGCCAGAGGTGCTGAGACAGGTAATTTGGGGGCAGTAAATCACCTGTCAGAAATGAACCCTCTGTGACCTGCCGTCACCCC
>JAFBMS010001131.1:0-47116 GCA_019788955.1 Albula glossodonta | reverse complement strand
AGCCCAGTCTATTAGCATATGCATATGTAAGTACCATCTTTGCTAATTTTGTGGCTTGTTTATCAAACAGTTGTCCAGTGGTAAAGCTATATTAAACAAAAGGTCTATATAAAAAGATGTTCGGTACTTGTTTAGTACTCAGTTCACTAATGTACATTTTTTTTGAAGATTTAAATGTTATAAAATAATGTCTGACACCACATTATCTAATTATCGAAACGGTAAAACTTTTTGATTACAACTTCCCCATACTTTGAATTTAATGCAGCACTGTTACTTTGTCTTCTGAATTGCATCTTCCACTATTGTTGAGTTAAGGTGTATGAGCTGATGACAGAATCTCTCCCCAGTTAAAATACACCTGCAGTAACAGATCTGAGATGCCTTTGAAATGACCGACTTCATGAGGGCGATATCTGAGCAGGGATGTATCGCTTTCCCTCAAAAATCACATCTAAGAGCCTGGGCAGTCATTAAGAGCCACTGATGAGTCCGAGCGACGGTTCTGGTGGGGTGAATGGGCCGCAAGATGGCCTATTATACTCAGAGCGCTGGCCGGGCGGGCGTGCACGTCTTCACTGATGAGGTGCAGAATAGCATCAAATTAACCCTCTTCATCTGAGAATTTGCATTCCGGTGACAAATGGCCAGTCGAATGGCAGCCATCCATGCTGGAGGGGCAGGTGGGCAGGGATGGGCATAGGATCCAGCTGGAGTTTGAATCATACCATTTGCTCAGAAAAAAGTCTTTGTTTTCTTTGTCTTTTTTTTTCCCTTTTCTGGGAGCCTCTCTCCTCCATATCCCGCTGGTTTGTCAGCGTATTACCAGCCTCTGAAGTAGGGTATTCCATTTCATGCAAATATCAAGGGATACCCTGGACTGGATTTTGTCATGCAAACTGGAAAAAAAAAAAAATACATGGAGTAGCGCACTGGTAGCTCCCAGAACTCCCGTGAAAGAATCCTCGTTCCAGCAGCGCTGTCAAAAATGTGACAGGCAACGGGATGCCACTTTAAGTTTAATAGGAAAAGCAAAGGACCTGGCTAAATGTCACCCACATCTGCATGGTGTATGGGAGAGGAGAAAAATATATTCATCACTTAAACAAACACTAATCACGGCAAATGTCACAGTGGCCAGACGTGGCTGCCATTTGCTTCCTTATTTATTTAATTCCCTGCCAGAGTGATGTCTGTCCAGATGAGGGCAGTGATGGAATTAACAGTGTTTGTCATGCCTGTAATGTCTTTGCCTTCTCTGTGAAAGCCATTCGCAGGCGATGAGATTGGCTTGGGAAACCGGCGAGCCAGCAGGCTTGACGCGCTCCAGTCACCTTCCCCGTGGAAGCGTTCTTCCCTCTGTCATTTCTCGTCCGATGTTAAACTCAGGCATTCCATGGATTGACTTTCAGCCCAGTGCTATCGAGTGTTCTCTGCAAGACATTGGAAACAGGTTCTGTAATAGCTTAACCCCATGACGACTTCTGGAATACATCTATACTATATATAGATGAACTAGGAAACTGTAATTAAGGAACTCTGCTTGTAATTAGAGCGTTACAGGTTTTATTTTCTAAGTGGGTTGTTGTGCACACGTACCAATCATGTATGAGGAAAGGCATGTCTGAAGAGCGAGTAAATACTACTAATACTACTACTAATACTGCTACTACTACTTCTACTATTACAGCTAATACTAGTACTACTACTACTAGACAGACAAAATTGTCAAAATCCACAATAATCACGGTAGATTAAAAAAGAAAATGCACTTTGATGGCAGTGTTGAGAATTTAATTTCCAACTGAACATTAATGACAAAAGCAAAAAAAAAACCCTGCTGCCACACCAAGACTCGGTACCTCTAATGAAAACTGGTGGCCATAATGTGCGATCGCAGCAGGAGTCACACAAGCAGGAGAGGTTAAACCTCATGGCATGATCTTAAAATGCCTGACATAATGTCTCGGTGTGTGCTTCAGAAGAGACTGAAGAGACCACCGCAAAAAAAACATGGTTGGGAATTCAACACTGTAGCCTGAGAACTTTCCACAACGACCAAATATCTGAGATGAAAGAAAATACCATTGAAAGAGTATAGCCAAAGATAAAAAAGGAGTAGCACGGACAATGATTAAGCAGCCTTCCCTAGAAACATTTAATCTATGTTTAAGAGTTCATTGGCCCCGGGGAGCCCTGTCAGTCAAACCCTGAAAATGCTGGTGAAGGGGAAACAATCTACAGAGCAGACCAGCGCAGCGAACAACTCTAAAACACTGAGGAACAGGTTGCAATTGTGCAAAATGTGCCTTTAGTGTTTCCTTAGTGTTTCTAATGGCATGCATTGCTAGACAACTATCCACCTGTGCGACTCCACACCAGGAGGAGCATTACTTGTGTTGCATAGACTTGCGAGGGGTCGATTTTTTTCTTTGCTTTTGTTTTCTTTTTTTTTTGTGGCAGCCCCTGTGATATGTTGCCTCATTTTGTTTTCCGCTCCAGTATTCTCTTAAGATGACTCCCTTTGCATGCTCTCTCTTCTTTCCCAATGCTCTTTGATGTCTTTAATTTGTTCAGCAAGTGAAGGTAATAAGATTAGGTAAATTGAGGATGCTGAGACAGTTTTGATCTCTGTGACTTGAATAGGACTGGTCAGTGATGGCAGCATCCCAGAGGAAAGAATGCTTAGGAATTAGCCTCTTTTTTATTTATTTTTTCCCCCTGCACCACACATTACAAAACACATGAGCTATCTTAAGACACACAAACACCTTTATAGTTCTCTCATTCAGTTTGAGTGGTTCAACCATTCACTTTGAGAATTTTGTTCCCTGCTTGTTGACGGTTTCCAAACAATCTGAAGCCTCAGGTCCAGGGTCCGGCATTATATGTGCAGGTTTAGTTTCCAAACACATTAGAAATCGGAAAACACCTCAGGGATTAAATTATTTTTTATGAGAGAGCTGTACAACGGAATGCAGAAAAGTAGCTCTGCAAGTAATTATCACTTCAGCTTTTTTCGTCTTCGCAAAATAAAATTTATTCACAGCAAAGATTTGCAGCTCTTTGTGGGTATCCAGAGTATAAAACCTCAGTCCATGTGAACTTGGTGAAAGAGAAGAGAAGAGAAGAAAAAAAACAAACACGAAAAAAACCAAAACACAAAATGTGGCATACCACAGAACCACAGGGCAGAACCTCAATCTCAGCTCTTGGGCTTTGGTCTGTCCAGACCCTTTATGTCTTGGATCGGTTCTTTGACAAAGATCCAGTTCCAATTTGTGGCCCCCTCAGTTCCTTCTCCATGTGCAGCGAGGGGCTGCTTTGAAGCCAGCTGAGAACACACTGCAGAGAGTTCCCTGTAGAGGGGTGCCATGCCAGGTCCACAGCTGCATTCAGATGAGGGGTAAGCACATGTCCTCAAAGCATCTTCGGGACACAACGGGAATGGGGCGACCACCTCCATAAACCAGGACCAGCACACCTTTGAAAATCTACACCTTTTATGTTTGCAACATTGCCACTCATGTTTGACAAGCCCTCACACTCTCAACCCATTCCTACAGCCATTCAGATGAAGTACCTTTCTTTTGGATACACTACTACCAAGAATTTGAGTCGGTAGCCTTTTGGTCACAGACATGTTTACAAACCACTACTCCACCTCATGACCATGAATGTATAAATATGCTCATTAATTCTTATTAATGTTTTAAGACAATCCATGCCTTCACTTTTCTTTTGAACATTTAAAATAAGTGCCTTCATATCATCAGATTCTCTGTATTGTATTATGAATGAGGTTAGTTATTTCACGCACACGAGGATATGGGATTATTCAATATAAATGCACAAGCCCAGGAGAGAGAATGAATTAATACTTTATTCAAGCACATGCATGTATGCTTTGATCGCCATTCTGTGGAGTTACAGGACAGCTTGCAAAGGCATCAAGTCTTAGTACAGTGCTCCCAAATGCATTTTTTAACTTTAATTTCATTAGAATAATGAGAATACAGTATCAAAGCAGTATGACAAAGCATTGCTATCTACATGCGTTTACTATATGTTATTTGCCTTTTCTGTCATGAACATATTGAAATTATATTTAATGATTTTACTGATTTTTAAGTTTGAACAGTTCAACAGATCAAAGATGAAAAAACTCAAATCAGAGATAACTATATGGGGGGAGAAAATGGCAAAAAAAAATACGCATTACCCAAATTATTACAATTCACCATGTAGGGTAATATCTTGGTTGCAAATGAAGCCCTAAAACTATGAGTAAAATTCACCTTACCTTGTGGAAAAATAGCCATTTTCTGCTTGTTATGTTACATTATTTAGTTGTTTTGCAAATGCCCTTAACCAGACCAATTGTCATACCTTAATATGACCCATTTATACAGCTGGATATTAATATTTCCAAAAAATGTTTCCACCATTAAACAACTTTGTTAAGCTACCATACTCAAGAACGGAGTAAAAGTGCTCCATGTAGGATTCGAAACTGTCACCTTTGTGCTCATATTCTACCTTATCTCTTCAACCTCCACATTATAGAACTGCTTCATCCTGTCTTCCTATAGCATGTTTGTATCACGTGTTCTTCCCAGAATCCACTCTGACTGATTTACATTTCAACAGCATGGAGACAGAATATAGCTCCATGCCCTTTCCCCACTGAACACCCAGAATGCCCTTGTGTCTAGGACCTTTCGGCTGCTACATCCATTACTGTCCACTCTTTCAGGACTCCACCCTGACAGTAGCGAATGGCTTCAGTGTTTTGTGGAGGTAACATTCAATGCATCACTCTGGGTCTCAGAGGCAAATGTATCAAACATTGCACTTCAGGGGGCAAATCAATGGAAAGTGGTGCAATGACCATTATGGGTGCAATAATTATATCCTTTATTATATCCTATGATAATAAGCATCAGCCACAAGCAATTAGTGTAGATAAGCAATGAATAAAGATAAATCTGTCCTAAGACTCCGACTGATGTTTCTTTTTGATCGTATCATTTCGTCAACCTGTTTTTCCCTCCCTGAATTGAACTATGTTCTCTGCCCCACCTTGGAGGCCTTCTCCCTCAGACTATGGAGGGAGAAGCCATACATGTGCCTTCCTCTGATTCAAGTGGAAACGTACATTATTTTTCACACTGCTGATCCAATACCGACCACATGTTATCTAAACCATTGAAAGAACACAAGTGAGCATGTCCAGTTTACAAACCTGCATGTTATCAGACAGTCAAGAGAGGCTACTGAAGTGAAATGTGACTGACGATTTTAACTTCTTTACCCTTATTATTACCCATGAGACTGAGGCTGTTGCTGCATTGAACTTCAAGCCATAAAATTGTTACACAATGATAATGGAGCCGTATTTGAAGTAGATGAATGAATTAAGTTTAATACTACCACCATATTGGTGGTAGTACTCAAGTCTTTGTTCATTCAATTTGCATGACTAAGCATGTACTTTCAGCAGAGGCAAAATCTCATTGAAGTCGCGTTCACACAATATAAGACAAAAGAAATGAGATGACACATTAACTGTTAATTAGTTCTTGAGAGATGAAATCTAGTTTGAGGAACAGCGATATAGACATCACAGTGTGCCAACATATGAGCAGCTTTGTGTATTATAATTCATGAGCTCTGGCAAGACTTCTACCAAGGATAATAACAATGAGACCCATGTTGGTTATCAAGCTGAACGTCAATGATTTTGTGTCAGTGGCTTACTGTTAGTGGAGGTTGTGGAAGAAGTGGCAGAGAGGCCTGCTTTGCACTGATAGTGGCCATCCATGCCCCATGATCCTTTGCTTTTTATGCCTTTTTTTGTTATGAGCACCAAAGAGGGAATGGTTTTCTGCCATTGCACTGTTAACAGGCTGTCTTGACAAATATGCCACAGAACAGAGATGCAGGTCTACAAGCCAGAATCCACTGGATTCTCTTCCAATGGGCTGGGATTTTCATTCATTTTTCAAGAGTGATGAGGGGCATACTGTGGATTAATGGACATAATTCAGATTAGGATTTTGCATTTGTAAACTCAGCATCTTAAATAATTGAGTGATCATAAAGTAAATCATAAATAAATACATATAACAAGCATAATCTTCATTATTATACCACATGGAAAAAAATGGTAAACTCATAGTTCCAAAGGTCCTAGTTATCCCACAATGATTTGGGGCACTCACAACATCTGAAGACAGGGCCAATAGCAAACATCACTTTACAGTTCCAAAATATCATCCTCACACCATGTTAAAACATACATTTCTTACAGAGCGGATCGTCTTGACAGGTGACAAAGACCCCCTCCACGCCACAGGAGCGGATGGTTTCAGGAGCATTGCACCAGTGCTATACATGTGTCACGACCTTCTGATTACACATTCTGAACCCAATTGAATATTTATTGGGCATTCTCCTTCGACGCATAAGACAGCCTTTTCCACTTCCATCGGCTAAGCTTGAGTTTAATTGACATTGTCATGGAAGAAAGGTGGCGGCTTCTTCTGCTGGCTACAAGTGCTCTACTGCAAACAAGAAACCAATGAAATAGAATGGTTTCTTATTATTTGATATGTAAGAAAGTGTAGGTCAAGCCGATCTGCCTCAAAGGGTGAGCAAACACAAAAAAAGTGTGAAAATAACTGTTATACAGACAGGTTAAAATTATCATTTGTTATGAAGGGCACAAACATAAATAACTTTTTACTCAGTAGTTTACTCCATAAACACCACATAAGTTTGCAGAGTCTAAATACATACACACCTGATGATGGTGGTTATAATAATAATAATGATAATAGTTGTTGTTGTTATTATTATTATTATTATTATTATTGCATTTAGTGACTTATTTAGAGAAAGGATTGAAACCTTGCTTTTGAGCAAGGCACTGAAACCTGACTCCAGCCTTTTAATATATGCATTTTTTAGGTGCATGTGTATGTGAGTGAGAGTATTAATTCACAAGTTATGATGGACATCTCCATTTCAGGAACAGTTTCTTCTTACCCCTCTGATTGAGAGTCTATTCAGATTCAGAGACACTAGAGGGCTCACCAGCATTGTAAAATCCACAAGGTACTGTGGGTAAGATGGAAGGAGGAGAGGAACGAGAGATCAGGGATCCAGCTGAGCAGCGTGGGGGTCGATCAGTCCCGTCTCCATTACTCAAGCTGCTTCAGTCTGTTTACATATTTGGATTACTCCTAATTGACAAAATTGACAAAACAATATTGTTGTAAGGAGTTGTTAAATGTCCCCCAAACATATCCAAATGAATGTAGATTTCATTATAGTACTTAGCATATTTGAATATTCAGATATGATCCTGTGGATATAAGGCTTAAGTGCATTTTTATATTATTAATACATTATGCATGTACTTATTGGGGGTTTACAGAGTCATCATTTTTCTTGTGTTAACTATGCTGAAACATTTTCTATCGATGAATTAAATATTAGAAATGTATTATGGACGGTAAGGACAGGTATTGACCAGTCAAAGAGTTGGCTTCAAATGACCCCTACCATTATATATATAGTGTACTCTTGGACAGGCACCATAGAAGCCAGCTTCATTTCTTAACATTCATTTATTATTATTATTATGATTATGATTATTATTGTTGTTGTTGTTATTATTATTATTATTATTATTATTATTTATGTGTATATCATATGTATATAAGTCATTTATAAGATGTGAATAGGAGGAGCGCATCAATGTTCATAACGTGTACAGCAAAACATTTAATTAATAACATTAGTACATATTATTTATGTTTTATTAATGGTTCAAAAAAGGGAATTTTAATCAGTTAGAATACACTGAGGTGATTAAGCCACCCTCACAAAGGGTGAGTGTGCGGGGGTGGGTGGGGGTGGGGGATGGTGTCCCTAGGCTTAACATGTCTACAGAAGAAGGCAAGGCGAAGAGAAGGGGAGAGGGATTCACCTCATGTCTGTACCAGGCAATGCAGTTGGGGGGGATCCCTGTGGGAGTCATTAGCACTGAAGCTCTGCCTTTTGTCACAGACCTGAGTACCCGTCCCACGCAGGGAGAGAAGCTCTGCCAGGGAGATTCTCTCCCCATCCTCTCCCCCGCCCACCCCTCCCACCTCTCAAAAGAGATGTGGAGCTCCCCTCTGGCAGGGCATCGCTGGTGTCAAGGCTTTCACCGAAAAAAATAGGCCCTCCAGTGTCCTTCATCACTTGTTAAGCTAGCAGAATATATCTCAGTTTTATCCCTCTCTCTCTCTCTCTATCTCTCTCCCCCATTCCTTTGCCCATGTCTCTCTGCAGGGAGTCCCTCCCCCAACCCTCCACCCACCCCCCCCTCCCCAAACCCCCACCCGAAAGAAAAAGATGTGGAGCACTGAACAGAAGCGAGAGAACTGGATCTGATTCAGAAGAGACTCCCTTCCGTTACTGCAGGGGTTGCGACTCCCCGTTGTTATTCCAGCGTGCCATGTTTGTTTCTTCACCTCTTTTCCTGACCGTTCTCTCTCTCAGACAAACAGGAGCGTAGTCCTCCATGGACCTACATTTCCCAGACACACGTGGGTTTGGCTGGTACCAGTGGCCACTCGAGTCCCAGTAGTAGGAGTAGTTCTTCACTTGTTTCAATTTTTTTTTGAGAAGCCCCTGGGTATTTTGGCGTCTCTCCATTTAATCAGAGCAATATGGATTTCTCCTGGGTGAGGCTGAGAACTCCAAATCAAGGAAAGGCTATGGTTTAAATGATCTAAAATAGGTAGAATAAACTTAAATGAACTGTCCATATACATTTTCTTCAACTTTAAAATAAGGGGGAGAAAATATTACACTTAGTGGTTTGACCTTTCAGCAATTAGACCCCCCCCCCCCCCCCCCCCAACATTGCGCTTTATGTAGATCTACAGGGTTTTTACAGATTTGTGTTCTTAGCGATTTCCACTCCTCTTGACTCTTAATGGAGGAGTGGAAACGATGCTGCTCTCTTCAAGATGTCGCCCTTTACCTGCCCCTCTGCCATATGGTGGACCTCTCTACATGGTGCACCTCTCTATCCTCACACATCTGCCATGTTCTCATGTTAATTCCATGTGGGGTTCCTAGTTCAAATCCTATTATGAGGAATCCGAAGGCAATCAATTGCGGATCGTTTCTGTGCGCTGTCCCTAGGACATTAATCATCCCGAGACTACAGGAAGTCACTCTCCACTTCGACTGAGTGAAAACAGCATCGATTTCCTATTGAGACACCCAGCCAAACTGGGCTCAGGGCAATGTGAATGCATATGACTTATTAATCAAACCAGATGATCATTTCGTGACGATTCGGGCAAAAGGGAAAACGAGAAAAGAATTAATCGGGATGGATCAGAGGTTCTAGAGATATCGTTTGCACTCCCCAATAGTCTGGAACACTAAAGAGTCACGATGGGAAGATGCCATTTGTTTGTTCGCAGTGAACATGTAATTATTGGAAAATTGCTCTTTTATGTCAGCTTCCAGACGTGGACAGACACTTCGGTGATGAGCAGCTGAATGACTCAGATAGGCTTGACTCTATGTATTCCAGTTTCTGGACTGTTCTAAGGAGAATGAGCTGGTCCCTCAACACTGCCAGGGTTTTAAATACCCACTAAACTAAAACAAAATAATGTATAAATAGGGCTGGGTGATATAATGGATGTATTCAATATATTCAATTGTTTTTTTTACAGAAGATACAAGAAGTTGCCATATTGTAATATCGAATTTGGGTGTTAGTTTGGAGTGTAGTCATCTGTGTATTTGTTATAAGTGTGCAGCTTTTAACAAGCAGAAGCTCTTTCTCTTGCGCACTCTCTATGAAACTCTAACACACACACCACTGTAACCACGGCCATCAAACGTTGCCAGGTATCCTGATAAATTCAAAATGGAAGAGTACCATAAATCGCCTGCCGCTAGAACTGAAGAACGAATTGCAAAAAAGAACGGTCACAGGTCTGTTGTATGGAAGTAGTTTGGATTCAGGAGCGAAGACATGCAACAGAGTACAGAGTCTTTTATGGCAAAAAATGTTGCAACATAAATAAAAGTACCACAAATGTATTGCACCATCCCAAACAACACCAAACAGTGCACTACAAGGAATTTGTCAAATGCTATGAGGTTAGTTCTGCTAACGTTACCATTGCCAAACCATGTATTTATTTTAAATAAAATATTTAAATATTGAGTTATATATATCGTATATTGTCATTTTTCAAAAAATATTGAGATGCTGTTTTCTAACCATAAAGAACCACTGTAAAAACAAACAAATACACATTTGCTCATCAACAGACATTGGCATACAGGCACAAATGTGCATGTAAACACCCACACATTCAAATGCATGTGTGCATGAACACACACAGGGCGCACAGACGTACCCACACAAACATATACGCATGAGCAAGTACAGGTCAGACAGGTGGGCACACATTTATTCTGGCATCTCACTCAAACATAAAAAACACACTATAAATCACCCCTATAAATTGACAACAAAAGGATGTATGTAGGGTGGTGATAGGTGGTCCCTGTATTCTGATGCCAGGATTGCCACGTGTCCCTTGGAAGAGAAGGGTGCTTTGAATCTGAGGAGTAACAGAAGGAAATGGCCTCGGAATCACAACAAGGGAAATTAAGCTTAAGGTTAAGTACAGGGTGGCCAATAAATCCTCAGACTGTTGGGTGCTGTGAATGCAAATTGTGTTCTTTGGGGATTCATTAAAGTAGAAATCACCAAATAAAAATATGAAACGACACAGAAACAGGAAGAAGCTGTCCACAGTGCCGTAGGCAGACACTAATCCCATGCTACCCAATATGAATCATAAAATCTCATACTAAAATCTCATCGTTTATGTGCAGAAAATTGCACTGATGTCCTCCATAATTATGAAAATGGTGATGCGTAAATAACACATTTATGTCCGATAATTTAAAATGTGTGCTTCATTTTTCAAAGAATGGACATAAAGGGAGTTCAAAACATTAAAAACTGAAATTCCCATTCCATAAGCCCTGATCTCTCATAACTCCTTTACTGTAACCCCAAACTTTTGAAGTCATTAACTCTGGATTAGTGGTCAAAGAAAACTTGTTCTATATACACATGCCATTGACAGAACCAGATATGCAGTGATTGCTATTGCTATATATTGATATAGCTGAAGAACCAATCATAGGTACATACAGCAACATGGAGAGCATCTGATACTTATTTTTCCCAATTCAGTATTAATCGAAGTCAAGTCTGAAAATGTCCCCCTTTTGTTCCAGAGCAAGGGGGGAACTACTCAGTGAGATATCCGGTGAATGGTCAGAAAACTTTTATTTTTGGGCTTTAAATGGTTAGAAATCATATAGCACTACAGTCACTGCACTGTTTGACAATCTAGCTTTTTATGTGTCCCTGTTGTTTCTGTGTGCAAAAAAAGTATAATCTTTTCCTTCTGTATCTGTATCATTTTTTGAAAACAATATTATTATGATGATTATGATGATGATTATTATTATGATTATTATTATTATTATTATTATTATTATTATTATGGTATAATGTTATGAGGGAATCAGCACAAAGTCCTGGTTTCATTCCTACCACTCCTCTCATCGATTCTGTGTGACAGGATACAGCTCTAGTCCTTGTCATGAAGCTGTAAAGTGCTTTCCTTGTGTGAAAAGTAACTGTCTGCCTCACCTTAGGTATCAGCTGCGCAATAAATGGAAACTCTTTAGTTACACTTCAGTTCAACACCTAGAGTGAGGATGTAAACCACTGAAAAACCTATTTCTCACTCTGAAAAGAGAAACAGACATTCTGACATCCACCACACATAACGTTTCATGGAAGAAACTATTATCCATCTGTATTTTGTGCTTGGACCTTTGCCATGTTGATGTAGACATGAGAGAGGTGAGAAAATCCTACCAGGATTTAGCAAGTCAGTTGTACTGGAGATATATCATTTATTCTTGACACACCTAATGTAATCAAGAATACCTGGGGCTGCTTTTCAAATTGCAACAGAAATGGATAATAAATATTAATAGATTGTAACTATTTAAAATTAAAATTGATTTTGTTCCATTTCCCAAGGAAGGGTTTCGTTAGACACATTGAGGAAATTCCAGGGTCTGAAACGTTTGACATTAATGTAATTTCATACTATTAACTATTATGCTACACAGAGGTATAATATAAAATACAGCATCTCTTTGGGTCACTGTAAATCTACATATTTTGTTTTTAAACAACTTCACAAAGTCCCTCATTAATTTGTCAAAATCAATCGTACCAATGTCCCTTCATTCACCCCTTGGAGATGACCGCCATAATTTCATAATGTATAGGCCTATACATAATGTGAATACTTAATTGAGTTCTAAGAGTAAAACCTAATGTAATGTTTAAATTAAAATATGCTGTAATGCTATTTAAGTGAAAGCTTGTAGATATTGATTTGGCCAAGGTTTGCCATGTTGAAATGAAAATAGTCACAGATGACCTTAAGTCCCCTCTACACTGAAAGACATTTACAACAGTCATCAAACTCTTTCACCATTTTCTGTCCCGGAGATGAGGTGATATTTGCATTTCTGCATTAACAGAGCGTATACAGAATAAGCAAGGGATGAGTTCACCTGAATCGCTTTGCTCGATTTGAAAAATGACCTCATATTGAATAAATGCAGCCTTTTCAAATGACACCATTGGAAGAATAGCATAAAGTGCGGGTTTTGTATTTCAAGAGAACATAAATAAGCAAACAGTGATGGCGGCTTGCCTGTAGTCAGTCTACCGCATTGGCTCACACCTCCTGCCATTATATTAAAACCGGTTGGAAGCTCTATTGTGGGGAGTGCCTGGATAACCTCCACCAATGCTGTCCAGGGAGTACTCAATAATTCTCTTTTACACTTCCTATGCCAGGATTATACCAAGCCAATACGTTGAGGGGAAGGGGGTGGGAATGTGGTGTGTGTGCAAATAAGACACTAGGAATGGTTGCGTATTTCATAAGGAGATGATGGTGCTAAAAATACCCCTGGTGTGAGGAGAGATAACAAAGCATTATGCAGGGTATTCAAATATGCCAGTATATTTCAAATGGGAAATAAAAGGGACTGAGATGCAGAAGCAGGCATTTACTTTCTTTCGTATCAACAGAGGTCTTCTGCCTCTATTCATGAACTTAGCAGAGCTACTTAATGCACAGAGCTTCTTATTGCACCATGCAAGTTGACACTTTTAATCTTTGGAGAATGGAACTTGAAAAAGGTCTACTAACAGTACCCGTGTTAAGCCATCTCACTTGCATGTGAGCTGGGCGTCCGCCATACTCACAAGCTCCATAAGGATTAATGATATTATATTGGCTTTTCATGTCACAGAAACAAGGCAGTTGGTCAAATCAGCATTAAAAATAACAGGGTGGATTGGAACACTGCAGATCTGATACCTTTTGAGGATTGCGCACTGCATTTTTAAGGATGTATTCTCTTGTCCTTGTTGTTTGTTTTGCATTGGGGACACATAGCAGGAATTCAGTGGCCACACAGCAAAATGTCTGGAGTCCATTGGTAGGTGTATGTTAATATGACCATATCATTTCTCTGCACAAATTTATTTATAGACAGCATTGGAAAAAAGGGTGGAAAAACTACCCATTGCAAAGCACAGGAAACTAAAGGTAAAAACTGAACAAAATGTTTGATAAAATAGAGCATTTGTCTTTTGGTCAGATGCAAAAAAAAAACATGCTGTGGCTTTAAGCAGCTGAATCTGAAAGTGGCCATTAAATTCAGGAGAACCCAAGCAGATGAGTGCAGGTAATGGTTCCTCTAACTGATGCATCCATCATTAGGCAGGAGAGCACTTTAAATGGCTTTCCCGGCTATATGACTCAGTCTACATAATGGCCTGGTTAGCGTGAAATCAAGAAAATAAATAAAAATAAATAAATAAATAGCAAGACATATTTCCCCATCACCCCTTGAAATGTGTTGTAATGTTGGTTCCCATGGCATTGTGGTCATCTTATCTGTTTATTTTTCATCGTTTCCTTTGAACGGAACGTGTCGCTCCTTAAAGTGTTTCGTGCTGTAGCCACCGGGCTGAAAAACAGCTCACATTGAACACAAACATGTCTACATGAGATTATAGAGCATTCCTCACTGTGAATTACTGATATTGTAAAGCTGTCCACCCGTTTGTCAAGGTGAAGAAGAGCCTCTAAGATAATCACGGAAACAACAATGGCAAAGGCTGGGGATCCAGTGAAAGAAGGAAGAAGAGTCTTGTAAAAGATTGCAATTTTTGTGGCAATGGTGAATTCTGAATGCAGAGATAATTCTTATTATTTTATCGCCCGCATTAATCATGCAACAATGGGCACGTTTTATCATGACCAGTTTTATTTTATTCGTTCATTTGCGTAGCGGACAGCCTTGTGTTTCAGTGATTCTGTAAAATGCTCCATAAAAACTAAATCATAAGCCAGATTATATGCCACAAATACATATCCAAGAGTTTATGGAAATGGATGAGGTTATTATCCATCTCTTGGCATGTGGCCAGTGCTGGAATGTGTTCAAGTTTGGACCTTTAAAGCTGCCACCATCAACCCCACATTTCAAAGTACAATCTATATGACTAACCCACTACCCTTACTTCTGACTTGTGTCTGCCTTTCCTAAAGTACTTATGTACAGCTGAATGACCTGGTCTTACAGATGCTTCGGTTGGTTGAACACTGCCATTGGGGGAGAGACTTTAATTTGTATTATTAAGGTTTATCCCTCTACTTACTTAAACTGAGTTCTTGCACAGAATTGACCGGCACACAAAATGACAGCTGATGAAAAATATTGTTGATTTGTATTGTTTATTGATTTTAAATGCCAAATCATCATGTTTCTTCTGTTTTTTCTTTTTTCAATAAATTTGTCATTGAGATTTGAATGAATTTATCTGGTCAATACCTCAGAAGACGTGCAGTTGACACCAAAAATAGTTTGTTAGTTGCTGGTTGTAATGTACAAGAGTTATTCCAAACTGCTGGCTAACTACATAATTGTGTGTGTGTGTGTGTGTGTGTGTGTGTGTGTATTATACATGCAGCATAAATAAAAGCTTATAATCCTTAAATAAAAGGTGGTCACATTATCGACAATATTGAGCTCTAAATGTCACAATGACAATGGAAACATGGATAAATTTTGGTGGCCTTGATATCTGATGAAGCCTATGCATCGTTGATCTTGAATAGAACAAAAAAGAAACATGTGCAAGACTCCAACACTAGGGGAAATGCAATGATTTGCAGCACTACTTAAACAAGCACTGAGGTTTGAATGCCTCTCCCCGACGACAGATCCATCACACTCTGCAGTCTTCCTCCCAGCTGAGGAGGAGATGCTACAGAACTGGAGAAATAGGCCCTGTGGCCCCACCAGAGTTTCAATTAATTCTGTTGCTTCAGTCTCCTCCGCTGGTGAGTCTAAGCATGGCAATCGGTTGGGAATGAGTGTTGGACAGATTGCACATCTAACAAGCAGATAATTAAAAGTACTTCTGGGAGAGTTTGCTCTGTGTTTCGGACCACTATATACTTTTCTTACTGTCCACCAAATTGGATTTGTTCCCTAGACTGAAAAAGGGACATATATCAGAACACTTGGTCCACTGGCCAATGACCAGACCAAGTTCAAATTCCAGCCTAGTAGTGCTCTTCTTTTCCTTTGCGGTGCGGGTTGATGATGGGGGTGGGGAATAATTTCTATCAACTATGAGCCATAAAATCACTACGCTAATCATTATTATATTTAAAATATTTTTTGGCTTAATACAACTATCTTGAGTTCCTAAATCTAAGCAAATAGGAAGCATTACTGAAAGTGAGTGAAACACGTCAACAGGGAAACAGCCAATCACAGTCCCAAAAGAAAGAAAGATAAGGGAGCATGCAGATACACAGATTCATTCCAATGGACTACGGGAGCAATTTATTTTCAGATGTTCCTTTCGACTCAGGCATAAATAACCTGCTGATTTGTGAAATTGCAATTCATATTTCAGCCTCCTAAATGCGTGTTGTGATGAATTGTAATGAGATTTGACCACACAGCTGGACAGTCATGGAGAGGCTTACGTAATTCTACCTAGGATACCAGGAGGGTAAGGGAGGGGAACACAGCTTTTCTCCTTTTGTCTTCTAATTTGTCTTATTATGACACGGTCTTATTAATGCTGTTGGAGGGTGCCTCCCCTTTGCTGTTCACATGGTTATGCGCTGAGTTACTCCAGGGCTTGATGAATGGACGTTCAGCTCAGTTTATTATGATGAATGGGAATTTTGCAATGAAAGCAATACCAGAAGAAAAAAAAAGGTGCAGCCAGGGTAAATTGAAAACCTGACGTCTCCCTGGCGAGGCTGACATTCAGTATTTGCCTATTTGTGTTGGAATGGAGATGGAGCGGAGGGGAGGGGGCGGGGCCCAATTTGTAAGGTTTTCGAGGTGAGTAAGCGTTTCTGTCCAGAGCGACCACCGTTCCTGTGAAATTGTACTCTATATGCATTCCAATGGAAATGCAGGCAGGAGAGCAAGAAAATCCGACAATAAATAATTAAAATGTTACAATATAAATTTGTTAGAAGAGGCATAATCCAATATAATACTTTGGTTTATCATTCTACAGGACTACACACTGCTGTTTTGTGTGTCCAACTAAAAGAGTAAAGCAAAATGCCATAGCCCAATACACAAATTGAGGAGAAACAGGTGGTTGTGGGTATGAAATAAAGGAATGTTTAACCATTTCTATGCCTACACCAGAGTACCATGATGAAGTGACTCAGAGGAAGGATTGGTAATATTGATTGGTCTTCTTTCACATTTTGTTCTCTTTGTATATTCAAATAAATTGGTAATTGAGAGGAGGTGGACTTCTCAAACTTGTTCTTAACTATTAAAATGTGATTGGCACATCACACCATTTAAACCACAGTTTCATGGCCTCACAGCCTAAATTTCACTCACACTCTGACCTGATCCTATGTTTGACATTTCACACAAACAATTCATTGTCACTCAACTGATGACTGGGAAACGGCACTGTGTTATTTTAAAACTGGATTATTATTAACCAGTAATTAATAACTGCAAAGTTCGTATCTCTTTTGGTTCAGTACTTTCCTATGATATCCTTTGAAATCTCACAGTAATGGGATTTATAAGTCGTTTTCATTGCCTCCATTATACATTATCATCTTGCACAAAGTCATCAGTAATACACAAACCAATCATGCTCAAGGCAAATGACACTAGATTCATCAGAACTGAGTCGTTAACTTGAAGAACAGTGTGGATTTTACACATACCTTTCAAACCAAAACGGTCATATTAAAAGCACAGAAATATTGATTTAGATAAGGTGCAGAATGATATTACTGAGACACACAAATCCAAATGTCTGGATAATAAGTTATACATTTTGCATAATGTTATTTTACTGTAAATTAAGATACAATTGTTTAAATTATATTATCAACACCTTTTTCAAAAGGTAAATTAAAATTGGAAGTGTTAATTTACATGTGCAAATGTGTATTATACTCTATGTTTGTCCTCATATTTCACAAACAATTTGTATAATTTGTATATATAACAAAATTTGAGTATCAGAGGCTAAAGGCTATGTTTTTCTCTGGAAGGGAAATGAGCTTCATTGTGAAGCAGAGAAATAGCATTTAAGAATTTGCTTTGGAAAGTTGCATTTAAATCATTCTGGGAACTCTTCATGAAATAAATACAAGTGCATAACAGAACAAAAAGCACTGTTGAATAAATGTAGCACCCTAATTAACAAGACAGGCAGCTTGGGCATGGACAGCCGAAGTTGCCTGTTTTGTTGTGGCAATGCTTGCCGGTTTGAATATGAAGTCGTTGCAGTTAATATTTGTTTTTAGAAAGTATTTTCAAATGTAAAATACATGTTCTATGAAACATTTCCCAATTTTTAGAGTACAATTGTATGTCATACAACAGTGGATACAGTTTAGTGGATGGCCATAGGTATTCTAGACACCACCAAAGAGAGAGAAAGAGAGAGAGAGAAACAGGGGGGAAAGAGAAAGAGATGCTTAACAGTACTTTATTTTGGCATATGTCCATTTACATCAATGCACACCAAATATTACTTTTCAATCAGCAAAAACTGTTCAATTCTCTTCAAAAAACCAACAATCCACCATCTCCTACTTCACACAGCACTCCCCCTCCTGACCATATTTCAGAAAACCCCATGAAGTCATTGACCAGTTTAAAATAAGCATACTCAATCTTGATTTGTGCAATCACCATCCCTTTAAAAACATCTTCTGCATCCGTTGAACTAGAGAGATATTGAGAGAGAGAGAGAGATAGAGAGAGAGAGATAGAGATGATCCAGCCCATGGGTATAACTTTGGTTTAATCACCACTTCTTGAGCTGGGTAATGAGAAGCAGAGTGTGGAATAAAAATAGATCCTGTAACAGAGGAGGGTAATTTTAGCCATGCATTTAACCTCTTTCACTGAGAAATCAAAGTAATCAATTATCAGCCTTGGTAAAAGCCTCCGCTGTAATTATCCTCACATCCCAGATGATGTGGAGCCGGTACATTGCTAGAGTTATAACTTCCCCAGGACTGGGTGGTTCATTTTCATACAACTGGTTTATTTCTCATGGTTTACTTCTAAGATACACAGTCCTGTGCAAAGGTCAGAGACCATCCTTTCATTTTTTTTCAATTACAAGTCATGATGGCATAAGAGCAAGCAATTTATTTCAGCATTCCTTCACCATCTTTCATTGCAGTCCATAAAGCCTTATTCCACATTTCTGGTGCCCATTTTCAGAGTTTTCATGCTAAATGTCTTCTCTTTTGTCTACTTCCTTTTTTCAGAAGCAGCTTATTGACAACTGCACCTCCTTTCGGACCCATTGCGTTGAGTTGCCTTCTCGCGTTGAAAGGATCAACAAAGACACCTGTGGATTTGTTTATATCTCAAGTGAGAGTGGAGTTAGATTTTTTTTCTCCTTCTCTCAAAGATGAAAGCTTTAAGTTCGCTCTGTCTGATGGTTATAGTTTTGGTCTATCAGGTCTTGCATGGTTGATAGGCATCCAATTTTGTGTATATCTTGCAATGATTTTTTGAACTCCAGTTTTGGCTACTATTGATGTATCTGTTATCATTCATAGTGTTGAGGGTTTTGTGTAATTTTATGTAAATACATGTTCCTCCCAATATTTTTGGATACCGAAAGAAAAGACCATTCTGTATTGAATGGTCATTTGACTATATTTATTGCACAAAATTTCAATTTTACAATGTACTTTTTCATGAATTGAACTACCCCAGGTCAGTTTCCACTAAACTGGATTGTTTGTGCACTAGATAAAATTCCGTATCTTTGTTTTGGGTCAATTTCTCCTGATACTGAACAGCTTTTTATTTTGTATTTATTTTGGGTTGACCTCACAGCTGGATGTGTGTTCAGTGCACTTGAGATCAGCTGAGAAGCCCTCGCCATTTCATCTTCTGACACCTTTTAATCCACTGCTTTCGCAGATCCTCTAGGGAAGGGTTGTCCTCTCAGGAAGGGGACAGTAATCAGGGGGTTTGAAGTTTGGCACTGATGCCTTCCAGGAAGGGAGAAGGGTGACAGTTTCCCTGTGACTCTGTTTGAGGTAAAAAGAAATCAATAACAACTGCAGGCAGACAGACATTATCAGCATCACCATGTCATCGGTGGTTTTGGGACAAGACAAGCCCTCAGGGCGCACAGTCACCTCTGCATCCTTGTGTGGGCCTCCTGTACTTTCGCACTGCATGGGATAGGGTGAAATTGGATGGGGGGGGTGGAGGGGGGCACATATCTGTGTTGCTGAGACATTGTCCAAAGCAAACTGTTTAAAATTTGACTTGGGCATACACAGAAATGACATTCTCACAGAGCAGGATGTCTGTGTACTCACCTCCACTATGATAATCCAAAAACAGTGCAAGAATAAATACACCGTGGATGCCTGCCATAAGACGTTACCACCCTAGCACCCCCTCCCTGAACTCCCAGTGGCATGGCCCTGAATAGCATGAAGCTCTCAGCATATATTTTAATCTCTTGTCTGTGGTTGTCAAGGTCTGAACTATGCGCGATGTTGAAGTTGTCTGCTTGAGTGCATCGGGACTCATAAGGATTGCCTCTCATGTGTAATCTCCAAGCTGCCTGTCTTCGTTTCTAAACAGCGCATTAAGGGAGACCCCTCGGGACACAAGTAGGAATGCGGAGGAATTTTTGTACAAATCAGTCAGCATTAATCTCTGCGTCGGACACCAAAACAAATGGCTAAATAAGTCCGCCAGACAAGGAAAGGCATTGAACTCCATTTGCATTTTAATTATCCTCATCAGAGGGTTTTCACTGAGAGCTGCCGGATCTAAAGAAATCTGTGCAAAACATTACAACAATTAACTACAGATGTATACAAACCTAATTACCCCCAAAGTAAAGCACTGCAGAAAAAACAGATTAAGTTATATAAAGGAGAGCATAATAGGGATAAAAACTGTAGTGACGAGGCATAAGTAGCAGGATCTAGTCGGTTTGGGCAAGGAAGAGCCAATGATCACAACAATTCATGAACTCCATGAATTAGACTGTGTTTATATGCCTGCTAATAACATAACAAGTGTTCTCATTCAGTTTACGAAATGGTCCAACAGACTGAGACTCGATAGTTATTTATAGTGGACACATTTAAGAAATATTGGGAGTGTGCATCCTATACAGATGCCTAAAATCAATTCCATACCTGTAACAATTTAGTCACTTACTGATACATCTGAAAACAGTAAATATACACATAACACTCATCAGAATTCCATGGTGATAGATTTCTGAAGGTTAACCCAAACCCCGATATTGATAATTATTGATTCAATATTTATCAAGTTGTGGTGCATATTGACACAACTAAATAAATGTATCAAAAAGGATCATACTCTTAATAGTACAGTTTAAAAAAAAAAAAGTCAAAATGAAATACGGCTGAATCTTGACCATTTTCACGCAGTTGTCATGTTAGCTTGCGATAAGGTCATGAAATTGCAAGCCCAGTTGAAGCCAAGGGGCCATCAACCACACACAAACAAACCACAAGGTTTGTTTATTCCACTTATACCACAGCTACTTACCAAAGAAATAATTCAGCACTCATATTAAATTGGTCTACTATTTTATTATTTCGTAATAAAATAATATGTGTACATCTGCAGAATATAGTCCATTCATATAGCTGCGTTCGTATATAACATACATGTCTGTATTCTTAAACGTACGTATGTGGAAACTATAAGCTACATCGTTCTCATTTGTTTGAAGTTAAATTGAAAGTTTCCATGTATTGTGAAATTTGACATTAAAAATGGTAAAGGAAACAAGGTACATGGAAGGCTTGAAATTTTGTTTTCGTTGGGGTGGTCACTGTTGCTTCATGACAGGAACTTGAAGGGTGAGCATTTGTCTCTGTAGATGACAGTACCCAGCTCCAACGTTTCTTCTCTTCGACAGATGGTGCCCAGTAGCTTTGGAAACTACTCTCACATCTGTGTCCTGTTGCCGACATTTTCCAGGCCGGCTTCTGAGAAGAGGTGGACTGCAGTGCTTCTTAAGCAGTGGTTGGTATACCGTTAGGATAGACAAGCCTCTTTGCTGATGCAAGCTATCATGCTACCGAGGAAGTTAACAAGTGTACTCTTGTCTAGCATAAAAGGACTGCAGTATCTTGTTAAGACCCTCAGCATTTAATGATTCAAAATTGTGCTTCTCATCTTTTTCGACTACCCAGTCTCTTCATTGCCCATGTTGTTGATTTCTTTGTGTTGTCCTCATGTTACCCTTTCTCTATTTTATTAATTTCATCTTCACTGGTGGTTTCTGATGCTCTAGCTGTGTTGCTGCTGTTAACTGTAACATTGTCTAATGGTATTACAATTTTGCTGCTATGTTCAGTTGTAAATGGAATCTTAAGTGAAGTTGAAGGAGCATGTGTATTAATTTACAACGGTGATAAGGCCACTTCACTGGAACAACTTCATAGCCGTGCATTATTTCCATGCATTCACTGAAAAATAATGGGCACCCACCATCAGAAATGAGTATTTAACCAAGCCATGGTTTAACAGTAAATAAACAGCATCACTGAATGGTATTATTGTAAACTTTGCTCTGCACTCATGGGTTGCTTGCAAAAGCAGTCCTGTGGACAGGGTCCATCTTAGAAAGTAAATAAGGAAAAATGGAGAACCAGTAGTGAACAGTGGCATGGCTACAGCTTTTGGCTCATGCTAAACTGTTGTGTGGTATGTGGATATCAATGCAGCTTTTCTGTTTTGTGGTTAGGTGCCATTTTGTCAAAACTGTGCAATGTAAAAACCATGTGTTATTTAATATTGGTACTCAAATGTGTTCTCTGCAAGGAGGTGCTTAACCACAGTCATAGACCTGACCTGAAATGTTGAAATGAAGCTGTTGAAATGAAAATGTTTGCTCAAGGGCACGGCTCTTGGGATTTCAAAGAGAAACCACAATTCCCAACATGGGCCTGAGACCCAAAGCTGTAGCCCAGTGTATTTAGGAGACTTTCAAAGGTTGTGGGAATTCATTGCAACTGTCAAGCCACCGGGTAAATGGAAGAGCAGGCAAAAAAAAGCTTATTTAACACCAGTTTTGAAACACTGCACACATTTTAATTGCGAACGTGCCAGGGCATCTGGCGGTCGTGCTTTCTGTCTGCGACGCACAGTTCTTGGGGGGGGGGGGGGGGGGGGGGGGGGGGTTTGAGCTGTAAGTGGGCTGGGTTATAAACGCTGAGCGGCTCAGGTTTAATTGCTTGTGGTGGCAGTCAGAGTCAATAGATTGGTCAATGGCCCATGCATACCGCGGGTCCATTTCCCTTAATTACAGTACATGTGCTTGAGCAATGCATAAGTCTGTCATCATTAAAATAAGAGGAGAGAACACAGAGGCATCAGGCGAGCTGCAGTGACAAAGAGCGGGGCTGCTTTCTGTAGGGGGTAACCTCAAGCTGCCAAGGACCCGGGGTATCAAGAAAAGTGGAGCCTTTGAAGACTGCAGAATCATGTCATAGAGCTGGACTTGTAATCAAAAGCTTTGCGAAAGGTGAGGTTCTGCCAGCATGCCCTTCAGCGAGGAGATTAATTGCCTCTAATCCGGCTCAGCACATTCACGATATGTAAATTGATGCCTATATAAACTTTTGTGTATCGGGGAGGTTCTTGGGGTAACAATGATTAAAGCAATTACAGAAAAAAGGAGCAGAAGACAAAGAATTAAAGCAACATTAAAGCTGTGTTTGTGTCAATGACTTTGTTGCTGTAATGACTGACTGGTTGAATAAAATCACGATTCCCCATGACAACACAGCGGGAATTTGCTACAGTTACATTTCCTTACAGTTGCATCATCTGTATTGCCTGCATAAAGTTTTATGGATTATCACAAATTCGGGGAATTTACACAAAGCCAGCTGTTGTATTACAGAACATCCAGAGTCCTGCACCTCATCAGCTGCAGTGCGCTATATATAACTGCATCCTTCTTTTGTCTTTTATTCGCTTTCTTTTACTCATTTTGTTGCTGTATCCTGGCACACTAGTCCAAATCTCCAACCTTAATTTGTCTCATTATATATAGTAAGGTCCAAAAGTCTGAGTCTGCTTTCCCATTCACTTGAATGAGAACGTGGTCTCAGACATTTGGACTGTACTGTACATTGTAAAGAGAGTGAAATACTCAAGAATTATCATGTAAGAGAAAGTAGAATTATGAGTAACTGGAGAATGGGCTGATATATTATATAGAGTCCAAAAAATGTGTTTCCCCAGGTCGAATTTTAATAAAAAAACATTCCAATTATGTACATTACTGAATGTCTGTGACTCTTGCATAAGCTACAGGGAGAACAACAAGGGCTCTGGCCATGTTACCTAGTGGTAACACAAGGAACATCATGCAACCCTAAATTATCTGAAAATTAGTACAGAATCAGTACCTTTAAGTACAACATACCATACAAACACATTTGAATGAAATAAAAAAGCTGATTGTTAAGAGTAGAAGATGAGGAGTATGTTTAAGTAAAGAAGCAGTTGCAATAGAGGAAATTAGAAGTGCAACGGACCGACAAGGGAAAAGAGACTGAGTTTACTGCACAAGAGACTTGCAGGAAGGCTATTCTAAATCCACAGTTTAATGGAAGAGTGACACATTTGAGCCGAGTCCAAAACTTGGCTCAATGACAGTTTCCAGAAACTGGCAGGATTTGTGGAAACTTGAACATCATCAACTCTTTATGAAGGTGGATTGTAAAGCTGGTGTACTGCATTCAACAACAGGGTGGTCAAAAATAGGACATCCAAGAGCTGTTAATCACTGACTTGTAAAAACCAATAAAAATGATTTGCTTTCCACAACAAAGCTTCACTATGATTTTGGGGAAGTTGGTAGCGAGAGGGCAGGTGACAAGTAGCGCTGCATGCTATTGTCATATTTGCCATATTTGTGGTGTGTCACTGATTTGAAGATAATCTCAAATATCCCTTTTATTCTTGCGTTTGACCTTTACAGCTGGCTTATGCATTTCCTTCTCCTTAAAAAAAGCAATTCCTCCATTAATGGTGTATCATCTTCACTTCCCATTGTCTACTTCATCACCGTAAGTATGATGTGACCTTTTAGGGATTCCTTAACTGCTTACCTGCAATAAAGCAATTCACATAGGACTACTGCAGATTATATATGACTTGTATTCGCCTCATGTAAGGTGTTCTCAGCAGGGAAATATAATAAATACAACAAAGTCATCTTGTGTGCTATTGGCTGAAGAGCGATGAATGTGTCTATTGAGCACAGTAGGCCGATTTTACATTATTAAGACTGGACAAGGGCAATTGAACCTTAGTGCTTCCTGTATTAAATGTTCATGTCGGTATTAGATGTACCTTCAGTAAGTAATCGTGTATCATAATGCTTTAATAAATATACATCACTTTCTAGCTTTCAATAGGTCAATAAACCCACCATACCCCCCAACACCCACCACAACATCCAATCACGTCAATCCACCCCCGCCCCTCGTCCCCCAAACCCACCTTACCCCCTTCCTCCCACTCAAACATTTTCACCAGTGCGCTACATCCATAAACCACAATAACTGTGAATATTTAATACAATGCTCATGTAATGCAAATGCTGTTTTGTTTTATTTTCCCTGTGCCGAGATCATTATGAGCTCCCTGTTTTTTCAGCAGGGCAGTCACTGAGTAGAAAGAATTACCAGAATGCGGGTTTCCTGCGATGCAAGCTTAAGCTGCCCACATCATCAGCCAGCTTAAATATCGAAACACAGCGCATTTTAAAAAGAACCAATGCTTTGAATGTATTCAAGAAGCTGTTTTATGTTGAGCTCTGCCATAGCAACACACTGGATATTAAAGGTCTCTGTTTCTGTCTTGTTTTACACAGATGTATGTTACAGGGCATACAAATGAAATGGAATATTATCTTCGATACTGGCAAATATTGACATAGATGGTGGTCAAGTTACTTCCTTGTTGGGAAATTATTCTTTTTTAGTCGTGGAGGCATATTTACTGAATACAGGTGACAAGGTGCATTTGTTTGAAGCTTCTTGAGGATTTATGTGTAAATACATAACATATGCACAAAGGAACCTATTTAAAGACAGTTCAACTTTTGTGCATAGATAAGCAAATATTAATTATATTATTTATAATTGTAATGTTGTAATAATGCATAAGAAGAACCATTTCTTTAGGACATGGTTACAGGCCGGTGTGGACTCACTTCCTTTTTCTTTCAGCGTTGGAATGGCTACAGCAACACCATCTGTATCCATTTCCTGGGTCCTGAATTTATGAACACATATTAATGCTGAGAAAAAAGCTGGTTCAGATGTTTTTTTTTTTTTTTTTTTATGGGAAGCGTGGCATGGGAAGGGGAGCATGTCCTCAGCACCCCCTCCAGACAAAGCTGACCTGCACTCAACTTACTCACCTGATCCGCCGAGCCGGACGGCGGATAGCACTGCATCAGCCACGGGGCCTGCAGAACCATGGACAGCGGCCCTGCGGAAATACCCACAGAAATGAGCTGCCAACAAAGAACTGATCCCAGATGCAGCTACTCCAGGGTGATCAGTGGGAGCATAAAAGAATGCTGAGCATGGCACTCGAGGCAAAAGACTCAGCCGAGCTACTCCTTGCACGTGTGCTCTCTCCTTTTTCCTTAGACTCTGAATTATGACCAAGGCAGAGAACCTGGGAAGCCAACTGCAGAGCTTAGCAAAACCTCTAGCAACATCTGTGTATTTACCAGTCTTATTTGTCAGTTTACATTGTGTTGCAGTCTGCCAGGAATCTGGGTTTAATTACTAATGCATGCAAAGAAAATACAAGCAAACCATGCAGGTCTTATTGCAAATCTTCTGTGGACATCTGGCTTCTGTGCCACCCTGTCAGTACCATACATCCCTCACAAAAGTATAGCAGTCTCATTCTGCTCTAACAATTTGAACATTACAACCTCTAAAAATCAAACGAGTAAAGTTACATATAGCATGAAATTAATAGTGAAATGCCTGTCCTCTCTAAGTCTCAGATGGAGAATTACTACAAGTGACCACATGCTGCTGTAGAGAACAATCAGGCATTCAAGAAAAGGAAATGGACCACAGGTTTTCAAGGTCCAGTCCAGCAATTCTACTTTTGTTTACTTTTGTGCTGGAATTCAAATGTCCAGTAAGCCTGCGGTATTTTCAATTGTTTTTGCAGACCACTAGCATGGGTGGGACTGGCTTGTGCGTGCGTGCGTGCGTTTGTGTGTGCGTGCATGCATGCTTGTGTGCATGCATGCATGTGTGTGTATATAGGAGAGAGAGAAAGTTAAAAATGTCCAGTATGTACAGTCAGTATCAGACTCGGTATCATACTCAAGATCTGCGGCCTTGCAGCAGAGTAGATAAAAACAACGCCTACTTAAATCCCTTTTTGGAGATATGATGGGTGATGGTGATGCATTTCTTCTTTAAATCACAGACTTGCAGGCTGCGTATTTGCAAAAGTTGGATCATCTTTTTTTTTTCTTGTCAAACATATACATTATAGGATGGTAAACAAAACATTAAATGCATTTTTTTTCAGTTCACTTACCCTTTATAAGTGTGATGAATCCCAAAACTGTCATTTTTTGGAAGTGATTTTGGGGGAGTTTGGTTTTGCGGCTCTAAGCCAGGCTGTATTAGAGAAACAGCATTTGTTTCATGTACCCATCATTTTCTGCCAAGCTCTCCCACACCGTGTCAATCTTTCTTGTCTGTTTTTACTCATTTTTCTCCAAAGCTGTTCTTAAAACTTGTGGCATTATGAGTAATATTTCTGCAGAGGTATCCAAGAGATAATGTGTGATGTCAAAAATGTAGAAGCTTTTGTATTTGGCTCTTTAACACAGAAGCCATATTTCGCTCCAGGCACAGCATGTGAGACAGTTCCAGACTGCAAAGGTTTCACAAAGGAACCACCATTTTGTGATTCTTCAATATCAAGACAGTTATGTTTCTTGTTAAAGTGGACATTTTGAAACACAATTGTTTGCGGCGTTTTGTTTTTCAGTTCAGTAAATTTAAGCACCATTGTTAATTACTCCACACTTTCCCCCAGGTGAGCATGCAGAACATTTTCTGTATGTGACTTTTCCCTCAAGCTGAACAAAATGTTTTGTCAAAGCAATGCACCCAGTGTTAATTCCCACAATATGGCTCACGGTTTCGTCACAGTTGTTTCTGGAGGGTGAGTGAGTGTTGGAACATGGCAAAGTGTTTCATTATGATACATGATTCACTTTTTTAAAGGGTGAGTACTGAACCTAACTGATGACAGGTTTTGGGAGGCAGGTATGAGAGACAGGCAGATATGGGTCCACTGTACTCCTAGTTTTTGGTGGCTTGGATGTATGCCCCTTGCCTGTTGCCACCATTACTCCCTACAGTTTCCATCCTGGCCCTTCCCATTCAGCCTAATGGGAGTTTTAAGATATCCAGTACCATTAAGCTTCTAGACTAAAACTAAAACTGCTATCAGAGATTGCTCAGTGACTACCCTTCATTGGGCTTAAGTCACATGGGAAGAACTTCCTTCATTTTGTCTGTCACCCTGCTCCTTATTGGACTTTAACTTTTCTGTGCAGTATTGCCTTAAAGAGTTTCAGATGAGGAGTCTGTCTTCTAAGATTCTGACATTTATCTATTCCAGGTTTAATTTGTTTTAGAGTTCTATTTCCTCCGGTTCAAGGACCCATTGACTCTGAAATGTATGTCACATCACAAGTGATGCATACCATCAATAAAGCAGCATAAATCCTGAATAAATCTGAAAATGATTGTTGCCACAGGATCTGCACTGTCATCTGCTATATCAAAAACCACAAACAGTTTGAATAAAAAGCAGGATTGCTGAACCACGGGGCAGTTTCCAAGGGCATGGTTTAAATCAAATATTAGCATGAAGATTTCAAGATGGCCGCCTCAATCTCTCAAAGAAATCAACAACTATCATGGTCAGTATTTTTAACTTAAATGTCAAGTTTTATCATAAGTTTAAGCTTATTTTCTGTAGTTTTGGAGTATTGTGAAAGTTTAAAATATAGAAAACATAAAATGTTCTTGAAATATCTGCAAAGTTGGAATGCATTGGTTCCACTGACTGTATCGGTTGCTTTGTTAAAATATAACTGGACCATTATTAATGCAATATTCAGTTGGGTAAAGGTCATAGATCAATACCCACGTATTTTTATCATATAAAGATAATAATGACCCAAGGCTGCTGGACTGTGCTGGAGAGAAACAAACATCCATTCGCAGCATGGTAAAAGGTGCTCAGCGTGTTTATAAGGAAAGTGTAACAAAAGGAGAGGTCCTCTGCTTGGTCATTTCTTTCATCAAATTGGTGAAATTTGTTAGTTAAATGGAATGGAAGATGGGTTTACTGGCCAATGAACGTGTATAATTTCAGTGGATCACCTCTGCAGAAAATCGATTTGTCGAGCAAGGGAAAGGCAACATGCAGAAACAACGCTCTGTCTAATGAAAAGAATGAGCTTCAATGGAGCTTTGCGCCGTAATTAAATTTCACAAGATGTGAATTCTCCGGCATGCGTGTTTAAAGAAGGTGTGAAGAGAAAAAGTCAAAGACAAGGGAGCTTTAGTGATAAGACATTATCTTTAATACTACAGTGTAGCAAACCTAGCAGACCTGCTGTGAGAGTCCTGTAGCCTGTGAGTCTGGGAGAGGTTACACTCCCCTGGACAGCTCTCCCTTCCCCTGGGAATAATGCTGAGTGATTGAAGCTGACAGGGTCTCAGCTGCAGCGTTATTCAGAGGGAAACCAAACAGCAAAGCTTGAGGCAGGGGAGCCAGCCAACTGTTCACTAAAAACTTAGCGCAAAGATACACATGCTGACCGCCAGCCCAGCACTCAAACCAGGCCCTGCCCCTGCCGAGTTAAGGTAAAACAGTAAGTAAACAAACAAAACGAGCCTTTTATCACAATGTGAAACACACTGGACAGTGACAAATCCCTATGGAATCTTCTTAAATGAGACCATCAAATGATCAATCTCTTTTTGAAGATAATCCATGCCATATTATCATAACGTGACCTGAATTTACTGTATCAAAGGAACAAAGTTTTATCAATGAACTCTGAAAGAGTGCCTATTTTCATGGTTCACACATTCTTTGTATATTATGGGTCAAATATACACACATTTAGTAAGCTGTAACATAAACTGTCATACAATTGTATGAATTGTGAATGATTTATGTTGGTAGTTGTATAGTATTAAGTACTATGATTTGTTACAAAGTATATTATTTGAAATGAGTGATAATATATGGTTATGAATGTGTATGACTCTGAGTGGAGATTATATTTTTATGATTTTGAACGACTTTTCTATGAACTTTATGTAGTGCTTTGCAGTGCTTAAGTGCTTTGCAGTTCCTAATAAGGAGAAGATTAATTTTGAATGCATAATATTCCCTGAAGTATCACCCATATTGTTTTTTGTTTGTTAGTTCATTTACTCTTTCATTTTTTAATTTAATGAATTATGCAATATAGGGTACAGTCTTATATAGTCTTGATTTATGCAAAGCACCAGTCATTTATAACTTGCCTCAAATATATGAATGTCTTCAGGCATCTTTATGAAAAAAACATTGTCAAGGTTTGGTTGTGGCTTTCATCAAGAACAAGCTTCAACTTGCACGGATAACAACTTATGCTTATTTAGCGTCCAATAAAGCAGAAAAACAAAAACGTCTGCCAGAGAAAATAGAGTATTTCTATAAAAAGGCTGTCTCTTCTATATTTATACATAACAAAACGATGAAAATTATTGTATATTAGCCAAAGTAATTAATTTAATGCCTTAATGATTTAAGAAAGCCCAAACATAATTTACAAAAGTGATGCTTAGGATCTCATTTATATAAAAAAGCAGATCTTTTTTTTCAGTTTTCACCATTTTCCTGCAAAGTGAATTGCATTAGTGGCCATTCAGGATAGTAGACAGTTGTGTTTGTTTACACTCAACTGTTATTTATTCATCCTCCTGTGTCTCTGGAGTTCCTGTCAGTGAGTGGCTGACAGTGTGTGCACAGTTCGCATTTATGTCCTGGTGAATGTTTGTCTGACCAGCTGCTTAGATATGTGGAGCGGATGCAATGTGACGGCTAGGTTTGAATTCAGAAGGTTGTGTCTTCCACTCCCAGGTGGGGCACTGCCAGTTTACCACTGAGGAATCTACCTGTATTCGGAAAATATCCTCAAAAATATATTGCAAAAATAGTAAAACCTTGTACATTGGCATACAATGATTTTTCATTCAACATCTAACATAAAATTTCTTAAACTGCATATTACCCTTATAAAGTATTCATGAGTACATGCTGCATTCCCTTTTAAAGGATTAGAGGACATAACATTGTTATTAAAATTTTTGTTCTGAAATGTGAAATGGCATAATGCCATTTAAATGAAATTCCTGTGCAAATTCTCATGATTAATAGATATTCTATTATGTGGTAATGAAGCCCTTATACATACTTCATGAAGGCTTTAGGGGTACACGATCTGTGTAAACTGGCTATGTCCTAAATATGCACCTAAACCACTTAATGCATGCTTCTTTCAGTCAGATGACTGCAGAAATTATGAGGTTGGGTAAGTAGCAACAGTGGCAGAGTGAGGGAATGCTGGCTTGAGGCTTTGAGGCCTGGCTGTGGGGGAGTTGTAGTCCCCATGACTGAAGCTGAGATTGAACACATTGTTTAGGACCTCTCTTCTCATCATTTGAGAGACCTTGATAGGTCCAATCACTTACTGAAAGAAATGGAGGAAAGTAAAATAGCATACCATGGCAGACTATTTCCTTTATTATTTTTGAATATTACAATGTCATAAGGGTTTTGTGTGTGTGTGTGTGTGTGTGTGTGTGTGTATGTGTGTGTGTGTGTTTGTGTGGCCATGCTGAGTAACATGAGAGGAACTGAATGAGTCCATGGAGGAAAGGAGGAAATTATGACCAGTTCAAATGCCACAGCGAGCTCGTAGGGGTATAGTTTATGTGTATGCATGTGTTTGACTGTAGTGTGATGTATTTATTTTGAAGGTTACAGTCCAAGTGCCAAAATAAGATCACTTTTGAAGCAAGCTATGAAAAACTCCATAGAGACACACATTTAATATTGTCTCATCACAGCCATGAAATCCATTCACAGTCCAGATTCAATTATTACCCACATTACAAGTGGCTAATGTGTGACCCTATGTGCCTCGAACATTAGGTAAAGCTCAGTGATGTGGAGGACTAAAAATCCTTTCGAAGAGTCAAACAGACGAATGAATGAATAAATCAGCCTATGGGCTACAATCAACACCTTTGAAAACATTTCAAGGAGAGTCATCAATGTGATTAGCACATCGCCGCATATTGATAGGCACTGAAGCTCAGTCACGTCAACTCAGTCACTTCACATCATCTTTTTGCCCCACCAAGACTTTGTGTTTGTCTTGTTGAACATGCTCCCTGTCATGCATCATTTTCCTCATTCCAATTTTGCCTTTGCTGGATGTGTGATCATATCCAGTTCATGATTCCGGGGCGCTGCTACCAGCTAAACCGCCTGGAATGACAAGATTATGGTCAGCTCGCCTTGCAGGAAACAGAATGCACAGACTTGACATCTACCAAGCTGACACGTCAGTAAGGAAGTTTATGGGGAATGGCATCTACTGCCATTTTTTCATGGATCGTGCAATGTTGGACAGCTCAACCACTACTGCAAGGCAGGCAAAAATGCAACACATTAAAACATCAGAGATATACCAGAAATGGAATTTTGTTTAGAACTCTGAAATGTTGCTTTGAAAGTAGCATAAAATGCATCAGTTTAAAGAACACTTCAACTTTAATAATTAGTTGCATAATTGCAATTTTTATAAGCAATTTGATTTTATATTAAATGAAACAACATTCAAGTAGTAGGAATATGTCAACAAGCATAGGCATACACTGTCAGTACATGTGTAGTAGTTGTTGACAATTGCAAAACATATTACCCATCTTGAATTCTAAACCCTACAGTGAAATGGCTAAAACTCAAATGTCAGGCGATGAGCCTGGCAATAGCCGTCCTTGCTTGAGTTTGTTTGTCTGTTAATTGGTAACATGGGTTCTGCATGGCCAGTGAATTGGGTGATTGCTTGTTTTGCCGGGGAGCATGTTGCATACCTGAAGTCGTTCTGCTCATCAGGGACGGGGATCAGATATATAAGAGCGAAACTGACTTCAGTGTGTGCAGATGGCTCAGCGGACACGGAGCAACCAGAAACATATCTTATTTTTTAAACTTTGGGATTATTTTTGGGTTTAGTTTGGGTAGTGTTGGGTTTGTTTGTTTTTCATCACTCAGTTTGTTTTATTTATCATTGTGTTTTTGGAGAATTTGTTAGTGGCTTTTTTCATTATCGTTTTGAGTTAAGTTATTTTCGGGTGAGTTTGTCTAGTCTGGTTATTCAGTTGTTTCATTTTGTTTCTTTGATTTTTTTCCCCTTTTCTTTTGGGAGGGATGATCTGGGAAGGATCTTTTTAGAGTGCTGACGTGTGTGTTTGTCGTTTTGTGTGAACAGGCGGAGTGCTGTGGGACCGCCACCGGATTCCAGTGGGATGCCCCAAATAGCTGGAGGCAGGACCGGCCGGGGAAGAATAAAGGATGAGGCAGTGGGACCGAGGGCAGCGGCGCCCCGGGCTGGGCAGAAGGCGCGGTGGGGCACGGTCACAGTTCAGTAAGGGACGTAACCCGCTAGAGTGAGCTGTGTGTGAGCGTGGGAATGCTTCACATTTTACTCTGTCCAGTCATAGCATTGAGGTGAGGCAAGCTGTGCTCTCACCCTCTCTCCAGAGGTTGCCAATCCCGCTGGAGGAGACGCCGGGCACCAGACCAGGAAGAGGAACAGCGGCACTCCGAGTTTATTTTCAGGTTTTAGTTTTGGGCACAGAGGAGAACAAGCTTTGAGAAATGGGTCATTTTAGGCTACTGATCTTAACAAAATAAGATTCAAAATGAAGATTTAATACTGTTGTGCTCCATGTTTGACCTGCCTAACATTACAATACACAATTTCACAAAACAGCCCTCACTACATCCACTTTCATTTCTTTTCAGAGGTTGCAGGACCTATAAACTCCTTTAATAAGTGTCTTGATAAATGCCCATGAGTGTACAGGAGTGTGTTAGCACAGGAAAACTGATGAATGAAAAGGAAATAAATAACCAAGGTCATGCAAGAGACATCTGACAGAAAGTTAGGTCACTCCTGTGGAGGAGACGCTGTCTTGCCAGTTGGTATTAGTGTAATAACAGTGGAAAAATGACATTGTAACCTTCAGGTTTTTATCTTGTAGAGGTCTAATCAGAGTTTAATGGGAAACAGACCGCTGTCGAATGAGGGGAGGGAATTGGGGACAGGCTGGATGGCTAGTCTACCATTCCAGCTGGGTATTTTTTTTTTTGGTCAGATTTTAAGTAGCAGAAGGACTGGAACATTAAAAATTCGACACCATTTTACCTTGACAATCTACCAACTGCATCACCCGCCTCCACTACCCCCAGTTAACTTGAACTGGGAGACGATAAGGATTTGAAACACATTTTCTGTCGTTTCCATTTGTAGCTAAACAGCGTTAACAGCCAACCAGTACATTTCAGGTGGCCCTTCATGAGGAACGCTCCGGAAAAACACAGATTTGGCTGCGCTTTCTTTGGCCACAGTGATGAGAGGGTGATGGCAATGGATGCGCTTATTACCCTTTTAACTCCCAGTCATGCTGGGCCAGCACCTGCAGACGGAGAGCAGGGTAATAAGCCTTGACACCAAGGCCAGGAGAGACAGACAAATACACTTTGGAAAGTCTTTCTCCTAAACTATCAGTAAATGAGGCTGAAAAATCAACCCAGCCACCTAATTGATTCACCTAAGGGAAGCGAAAATACCCAAAGTGTTTGGTTCAGAAAGGATTGTCAAATGTGTTCATTATTTATGGATGAAATGCACACTTTAATTTTAGGTTAGATAAATCCAGGAACAGAGGACAGAATGGGGGGGGGGTATTTGGGGAGCATTCTAGTTTGTATTCCGTGCAGCTGTATTGAATCATAAATCAAATCACCTTTTACTATACCTGGCGAATGTGAAGACGTTTGCAAGGAAGAAAAAAAGAAGCCCAGAGGTTCAGACTTCTCTACGCACTCCCTTTGGATTTTGTGAGTCACATAAAATGTTCTTTTAATGATTTTGAAATCAATTTTCCTAGGGGTACAAGAATTATATGTCCTCACATGGTAGCCGACTGACAATACTTACCTCAGTGTACATTTATCATATTAGGGCTTCAAAGACTGTGATTCGCAGTAATGTTGGACAACACAATTATAAACACTGACGAGGAAAAGTGCTAATGTTGGAAGTTAATGCAGCCTAACCCTTTATACTGCTTCACCTCTGCGTTTGAGTTAAACATCTTCTTCCCTGCTTTGATACCATCATGGGTCCCAGTCATATCTAAAAAGAACAGCTGTGAGAGCAGACTTTTTTTGTGAAGTCTAACACCAAGACACAAAATTTTACTAATCACAAATGTGTTAAACCAGGTGTTTTGGTGATGGGCGCCAACAAAACCCACAATGGTCTTTCTTGGTGAGACTGAATAGGATTGCTCTAATCCTACATCAAAATCCACATTCATAATCAATACGGACATAAATATCAACCTGATGAGCTGAATAGCAATGTGTAAAACAGCAGTGAGACAGCTTGTAGACTACATAAGGAGTCATGTCATGGCTTTGAATAAGTGATAAATACCACCAATAGCGTAACCTATGATTGCAAAACTATGGTTATGGTGGAATAGATAAAGGCGATGAGGACACCAATAATTGGTAACAATGCATATCAGTTAAAAGAAATAGCTGCTATGGGATTCAGAATAATAAAAAACTTCTCCTAAGTACTTCTGCATAGCACTCCCAATTGCAGATACTTGCTGTTCTGTAGGAGGTACATCTTCAAAAATCACTACCTCAACTGCACCTGCATTATCTAGTGCATTTCCAAAAATTACAAGTGAGGAGATGTCGTGTTCCTCATGTCTATTCAGTTAGAAGAGCAGAAGTGATTGTCAGGAGGTGTTTATTATTAATTCAATCTGATTAAAAAAAAATTACATATGTATTTTTTTGGGGGGGGTATGTGCACTGTTTTTTTCCCGTGTATATTTGATTTTATTGGAAATGAGACCATGACTTGAACCACTGACATTAGCACAAATTGATCATTGATCACTTGAAATTCCCATGTGTGGCAGGCTGCGACTACTGGTTTCTGTTCAAATTGTCATTATGATCATTATTCTGTCAATTAACTTTCCACTGCAAGTTTTACGGCATGGATAAAAGGGAAATACAATTACCATGAAAGCAATTTAATATAATTCAGGTTAAATATACTTTGATGAAAAATACCCTCTGAGGGAGAAATCTTGAATTATCATACAGATACCAAGACAATGTAAATTTAAGATATAAAATTGGATATGAAAGGAGGAAAATATATGTATCACAGTGGAAATGCAGGGAGACTTAGTGATGAGATGTGTCTTTAGGGGACAAAAACCAAGGAAGAGACCCAGCAATTCTAATAAGAAATATCAGTATGAAGCTCAATTGTGAAGGCAATGCTATTCCATTACTAAAACAACAGCAGTCATACACCACTGTGAATGTAAGGACATGTATCACGAATGTTCTGTCATGGTGTTCAGCCATTACTAGGTCGGTGAAGAACCTGGAGAGTCACAGTTCAGCAGGTTTTCGACCTCCTTCCGTGTGGCTCAGGAAAATCGAAAAAAAAGAGGAAGAAGTGGTTCTGTTCACTCAGCGAAAGCAGTAATTAGTTGAATCCAGCCCTTATTTGCTCAGATGGATGAGCAGCCAGCACCAGGCCTCCATGATAAGAATTTAGACAATCCTGCTATATATCTTGACGCCATAATAAGGTTGGTTGCAATATATTTCCCCACTTAAGAGTGAATGTGCTTGGTTCTTAAAAAGGTTGTTTACCTGCCCCAGTTAGAGCGAGCTGTGGATACAGTACTCGAGTTGATGAATCTCCTGTACATCCGCAGGATGGGTGGGAAAGGTCAGGCTTTCCATCAGCGCGGAGAGTCATCCCGGCGCAAAGCTGACAAATGAACGCTTCCGGATTAATCTGCTCCCCACCGTGTCTGACATCAAGTCAACAAGCTCACATAACTAATCGTAGTGGCGACTGCCGTTCTCTCTCCACGGGTAAATCCCTGTAATTAAGCGGCAGGCCCAAAACAAGGATAATCACGGTAGCAGGTACGAGGAGGAGTGGAGGACGGCGTGGGATGAATTGGCTCGGAAAATGAAGACGGGCACCCATTATCTTGGGCCCTGTCTAAGAGCGAGCGTTATTCTAATTATTTGAGAAAATGCCTGGTATCTGTCCAAGCTCGAAGATTTTTCTTAATCTTCTCCTTTTCGGGAAGACTATTTTTAAACATGACAGTTTTTTTTGGTTTTCCCCCTTGTCTGGAGGGGTGTTTTTGCTTTGTTTAACTTTCCATTTGCCTCAGTAATCAAGAAAGTGTCAAATCAGTCTGGGTACTAATGCCGCCAGTCTCCACTGAGATTAACGCAGCATTAGCAGAGATGGGCGAGAGATGAAGAGGCTGCACTGGCCGTAATAGATGGCAGTAATCTGTAATATACATATTCAAGTAGCAGAGTAATACTCTTCCTCTCTCTGTGATCTAATTTGCAGGGAAGGAAAAGAAGAGATGCACCTGTTAGGTAACCATCACTAAGAAAGCTCTTTGTGAAAGACACTTGCAGAGTCATTCTCTCTCAAGAGCAATTTAGTCATTTCTCTTTCTTAAGTCCCTCTGCATTGTATCAAGGAATGCCAGCAAGCTGTTTTTTTTTCTGTCTTTCTTTCAGCAATAACTCGGTTGTACCTGTAATTACAGGAGCATTCTTCCATAAAGGAAAACGAATGACCTCACAACCCCCCACCCACAAATTCACTGAGGGACTGCAATCTTGGTTGCCAGTCAAGCCGATGATAAACCCGCCCTGCCCAGGGCCAAAAAACAACCCCACACCATCCCCCACACACCCCCTCACCTCCTGCAGCTACTCACCCTTGTCCACCTGTACCACGATCGAGCAGGCCTGAGATCACCTGTCAGAAAATCAAGATCCATTGCCCTCTTGCCCCTTTTAAATGTGCCTTTGCGCGACACTCTAATTACGCTGACGAATGCCATTGCCTTGTGCAGCGCTGGCTAGGATTTATACTTTGACTGACCGTGGTCAGTGCCATGCATGAAGGACAGCGTGTGTGTGGGCAGTCACGCAACCATACCTCTGCCCCCTCCAGCAGATCCCATTTCTCACTGTTTTGACTGGTAAGAACCCAGTGTCGCATGTCACGGCATGACCTGTTTCAACGTCGCAGATAACTTCTGCTGCTGCGGCAGTCAGCGGGGGTCAAACGCGGCAACCTCGCCTTTTCCCGGACCGATCTTATCTCAGCTGACCTTGTGGCTTCCTGTTAAGAGCGTCGATGCGGACGCTAACATACCAGGAGGCGGTCGCGGAGTTCACCTGTCACATGTACGAGATGGCTGCGCTGTAGCTGTGGGCTCTGTGGCAGTCGCCGGAGCTTGTGATAGAGGGGTGTATAATAAGGAAAAGACACCTTACTGTCCTCCCCAGCATGGCTAAATTAAAATACATGGAAGATCCCTCATCATGTGGCTCCTGATTGAATCCCATATCTCATCACTGGAATCATCTGAGAGAGCCACTGTGTGGAGCTGCACGGTATCCGTGCTTGAATATCATTAAGGAGAAGTGACTTTGACATGTCTGTAATCAAACAGACTCGGGCAGATGAAAGAGCCTTCCTTTCATATGTAGCCTTTTCAGATTCCCGGTTTCTTTCATCCATCACCAGGTTACATGTGACGTGAGAGAGAGAGCACATCTTTCAAATCCACAGTTCCTAGTTAGAGACACAACACAACGACATTCATTGATAAGGCATCTTCTGCAAACACACTGCAATGATAAACAGGGTTAGAAAAGGACAGACTATCACATAATAGATGTATTAGTTTATCCTATCCAATATCCTAGCATATTGGACACATAACTCAATGGTGCGTTCAGTTTGTCCGAGTACATTTGAGGTTGTAATTGAAAAAACAGTGAAACAATGATAAGGAGAATGTCACACCACGATTTTTATACCATTGTGAAATTTGCTCCAAGATTATGGGAAGGTATTTTTGGAGATACAGAAGGAGAAAATTGTTCTTTTTTGGATTTGTCTTTATCTTCAAACTGTACATTAGAACTAGTTCCCATCCATTATGTGCAGAGTGGGAGAATAAAACAGCAAAAAAGCAATTTTGAGCAGATCAGAAAGTGTGTACAAAATTGCAAAGTACCAATGCAGGATTTCAGGTACAATGGATGGAGTTAGGAAGAATATCAGAGGACTGCAGAGACCTTACACTTGCCTTCCGCTTACTTGCATATCTGTGTTATTACTATGCTCTTTAGTCAAGACAGTCGGGATCTTCCCAATACCAAATGAGCACAATTCAAAAAATACAAGCAATATAACAACATGGGGGAATATTTATATGTACTGGGCATATGTGGCTGAGTGAAATGTATGCAATGAAGGTTATTTTAATTGTCATCTTCAGCTGACAAATGAGTCTCTACTCTGCAGGTTTATCTATTGATATATTTTATGTTTCCTGTTTAAGATTAATTATTTGACAATGTTAAATCCAATGTCATTCTCCTTGTTACCTGGTGTCAGTGTTTTTTTTCTTGCATAGAACCTTATCTTAAAATGACTTTACTATTTTGACTGAATTCTAAATTGTTATGAAGAGAGCTTCTATTCAGCCTTATCTATCCTGTCTATCTTTGCTGTCTATTCATGGTGATTAAGTGTGGTACACGTGATTCTGCATCAGTTATGGGCTGGAGCCATGGAACCTGGTAACATATACTTGCTGTCTGCTAATTAAAAAAATAGATTCTTTGCCAAACCATTGCTGTACCCCATTACATATTGCTGTACCCAATTCTTTGCCACAGACATATCTGAACTTGTTCTTACAGAGGTTAAACCTTGTGAACAAAGAGGCTAGACTTAGAGAGAGACCCAGAAGAAAGTACAACTATCCTGGCATGCAATCTCTTGAGCAAAATGGAATTGTGCTTACAACAGTGGGGCGACAAAATAAACTGCACTACATTTATTGTGATGGATCACAGACAACAGCACAGACTTCTGGGCAACTTCCTGAAACATCTTCAACTCCGCTCTGCCGTCCCCCCCACCTTGGATATCTGAAAAACAGAGAATTAGGGTTTTCATGATTTCAAGGTCACTCCTTGGAGCTGCACTCACTGTGAATATATTTAAAGTGGGTCAAGGGAGACTTGAATGCTGATTACATTTCACCCCCGGGCACCATTATAGCTAACGACCTCAAGATGGCCTAAAGTGATGTGGGTCACATGACTGTGTTTTATGAAAACAGGTGGCTTATACATAATTATGTAGTCCATTTCAAAAGTCTCTTTATCCAATGCAAATTATTTCCAGTTCCTTGCGCTTGTCTGCCTTCTTTAAAGCATATTGTGTAGTTATGTTTTCTAGTGATGGCAGCTGTATACAATTCTTTAGTAATGGTAATCTGCAAATTACTTTATTTCAAACTTTATTGCCAGCCAAGACATTACATCATGAGCTAATATGCCATATAATGTAATGCATGAAAAAGAAGACCTGCATAACATTTGCTAGGCTTTTTACCAAGGACATGTCTATATCTCTTTCTGTCTCTTTCTCTCTCTCTCTTGCTCTCACACACAGACACACACAGACCAGTAGCACTCCCCCTCTTTAAGTATCATCCAGACAGTGGCAACATGGTCTCTCAAGAGATACTGGGTCTGACAACAATGTACTTTGAACCACCAAGGGGTTGATAAATTACCCAAAAACTCAACATTAGTACTTTCTGACACAGACAGGCACCATGGAAGAGACAAGATGGCATTTTAATAGAAGTGTAAGACATATTGTAGGCGTAATTACGGTGACCCAAAAAACAACATAAACCAGACAGTTTCCTTGCACTTGACACTAAACCTAAAATGTAATCATTCTGTTTCATCCTGACTCTGCCCTGACTAACAACCGATAAAAGTTCATGTTAAAGGTTTCAAGTGTGGAAACCGCCACAACACAAGCATCACAGGACGAACTTCTGAAGACACAATCCTACAATTCAACTAATCATATCAATAATGTTATAATAGCAATGTAGCTGTCAAGAGTCATGAAATAACATATACATAGCAGGGCCTTACTTATTCAAGCAATACTGTGTGAAAAAGGGAAATATCCAAGAGTATCGTCTCTTGACCCGTTTCAGTATGCTAAACATATGGGCCATTTCTGATGCATACTTGTTGCCAACATACAAAATAACGCAAGAAATATTATATACAGGTTAACCTTCAGATATGTAGTTTCCTTTGTCTCCTAGGCATTAAAAGGGGCTTTTTCCTGTGTTTGAATGTGTCTGTAATGCAGAGATGTTTAGCCATTAGACTCAAAGGACCAATTAACTTCGACCTCAGACCTGCACTCCATATTTTGTTAACCTCTGTGTGCCCTCATGAACAGGGTAAAATCACTTTCTGTTGACCCTTTCAAAAATGAACCACATCTTGTGCAGGTCTATGTATACTTGCCCTAACTCACAGTTCACTTGCATACATTTCACAAAACAACCCACAAAAAGACACCTATTTGGGTCTTTCGGAAGACAGGGCAAATAGAAAGATCTACTTCATTCAAGACACACAGAGGTGAGGAAACTATAGAGCTTGAGGTCTTACCAGAGTGACATGTCCACCCTATTTATGAAATTAATGACTGACATGTTTAGACTATGTAGTCTCCAGATATTTCCTTGAACATTGCCAATCTGGAAAGGCAAAGTCACCTTTTCTCTGAAAAAGAAAACCCAAAAGGACCAGGTCTACAGTTATAATGGGTGAGAGGGTCAAGTCTTTGTTTACAAAAATATGCAAAGAAGAAACAGATAACTTGATGAATGCTAAGGAACCAACATCCTCTAATAACAAACTGTTATTATTGGCTATGTAGGTAAAGGACAACAGCACAGAATGCAGCATATGGCCATGTGAAACAATGATAAATCCTTGCCAGATAATGATTTAGTAGAGCAATGGCAGTGAGTATGGTGAAGGTGTACCCAACGAATGAAATGCTCAAACATGGTTTGATCATTTTTTAAAGGCAGAGTCAATTTCTGCAGTGTGCATCAGAGAAGGAGACAAGCTGTTAAACTGGATTCAGGTCAGCCGGCCATTCAGGCAGACCTTAGGGCAGAGGTCTTCATTAGCCCAGGTGTCCACGCTGGATGAACTGGGCCAGACCTGTACAAAGGGGCACCGCAGGTTAGCCGTCTCAAAACCTCGCCTCTTAATCCGACCCTTCAGCCAGGAAATCAAATCTAGGTGAAACAGATGGCCCAGGAGACCCTTCCAGCAATCTGTCAGATGAAGACCGAGCTGCCAGGAGAGCGGGATATCACCGGAGTCTGATCTTATCAGATTTCCACAGAGAAATATCATACAAACGTGTCGGTTTGGATGGATGGATGCAGCACTCAGTGGGTCCCACAAGTCTCCGCTCTACTCTGGGGATTCTCAGCTTCTATTGACTCCAGCTCCCGCGCAAGAAATAACATCACTGGCCCCGGCCCATAACTTTGTAATGTGCTCTTATTGAATCCTCCACAGCACCTTGCGGTTTAAATGCAGCTGTCTGGTTTGGAGGGCCAGCGGACTGTGGTTATGAGCCCAGCGTGTCGCTGAAGGCTCCGGCGGGATTGCTACCTTTCACAAATGCAGGGCCGTCACCAGGATGGCGGTGACTACTGCGGCGACCGCGGCAAGCAATAATGATGAAGGATGTCAGAGCCAGTGAGGGTGGTGAGTCCACTAACTCTGGGGCAAGCTCTGCGCGAGGGCCCCATTTGATTGAAACCGTTTGATTGATAGATTGATTTAACAAATTCCTGAAAAATGAAACAACTGCAGTTTTTTTCTCCAAGCAATTTATCCTTGGAGATTGGAGCGTATATGTGCCAACCTATTCAAAACCAGCTGGCAGGCAACGTTTCCATTTAATGGCCCCTATTCTTTCCCCCCATTTTCATGAGTTGGCCTGCTGTCCTGTACAACCATTGAAGTCATTTTAACTCCTGATTTAAGGGGAATTGAATTGTTAGGTCTCCTGCTCGACCACTTTCAACAAAAACAGGTTGAGGGTAAGCTGTCAGCTATTTTTCACAGAAAGACCAGCGAATTTCTCTAAAAATCTACAAAGACTGACACTAATGTATGTGTGTGGGAATATGTCACACTGAACCGTCAGCGTTCAATGCCCCGGCGCACCGATCCAAAGGCACCTGCAAGTCGAATAAGCTGCTGCCGAATCATTGAAAGGACAAAAGCTCAACACACTGAATCAAACGCAATGATTGCAATTAGCGGAAACCAAAAGCTCAAAAGCCCACTCTCCGTCCAAACTTTCGCTGCTTTAAAGCAACACACTTATAGTGTATAGAGTTTGAACATCCAAAAACAGCCGCAATGAAATACTTATTCTCACCTCAATGATTGCATTTATACAAGCCCATGGACCCTGCATATTTAAAATGGCCAAACTGTGCTCATGCATATATATTTGACCTTTCCGGGCCCTAAACCCTTAAACTATATCATCAGGATCTCAATTTACAGTGTATGTAAATTGCATATGTAAAAATGTGAAAGTGTAAATGAAAATGTGTATGCAAATAAATAAATAAATATTGTAATGTTTGGTTGGGACATGAACTCAATTGCTGGAGCAGAGGGTAGAGAAATACTTATTTATATATTCAGCGAAATGCACACAGTCATGCAAATGCCTGTCTGAAACAGTAAGCAACATATGCAAACCAAACTTCAGCTTATGCGTCTCAAATTGATTCACTCATGACCTCAGTTAGAAAGTGCATCATACATGCAAATTGTGAACAAAATGACCATCAAGTTAATCAACAACATGAAGACAAAAATAACATAACAACTCAAGACACATTAATATTAATATAACATATGTTTGTTTTAAAAATGAAACATGATTATTTGTATCCCTAATCAAAAGCGCTGCATGTTTTATGCGTGTGTGCGTGTGTGTGTGCGTGTGTGTGTGTGTGTGTGTGTGTGTGTGAGTTTTTGTTGGTGGGCAGGTGAAAAGCATACATTTTTTAAATCTTAGCCAGTGGTGTAACACCTCTCCTTCTTTGCTTTGGATTGCTGGCCTTCACAAAAACAAACCTATCTCTAATGGGGGCTTTCAGGATGATGTTCAGGTCAAAGGAGGACTTATTGAATTTGAACCTCTAGTATCTTGAATGTTTTTCTGATAAGAAATGCGATGCCTTTCTCACTTTCATTAAAATAACGAAGATTTACCGCTGTGGTCCCTCTGATGCCCCGCTGCTGAAAACCTTGGATCAGCTGAATTTAATTAAAAATGTCTTCAGTATCCTCTAATCTTTACAAATAGGCACTTGTTTTATGGTCACGATACGCATAATTCACCCTCCACTCATCAAGTGAGCGTACATCCTAAGCCAATCAAACTGAAAACACTGAATCATATTCAAGTATGTGAGATTGGAATGTTACCATGACAACCTACAAGGATATCATATTCACTCTTCTAAGTATATTACATTCCAAGGAAGACAGCACTGCTATCCTTCAATAAAAGCATCCAGTAGCAATTTAAGATTGTGCAGCAGGATGTCCTGTGTGCCTTGTACAGGTAGGTTACAAATTACACTCACAGCACAAGATCAAGTTAAGAATACTGTTTAGTATTACAGGTGAAAGATTGAGGTATATTGTGAAGTACCAGTGAATTTTCTCAAGCGAAAGATGTTTTATTCATTATTTATTAACGTTTTCCAGGGTAATGATCATGTGGAAGTTGGCCTGTAAACTAAAGGATCTTACCTTTATATAGGAAAATGCTCAACAGTTGAAGATATGCCCACAGGGAAATCAAATAAAAAGAATGACCCAATTTAAATATAGATTTGCTGACATTAAATATTAACAATAATGAAATAAGTTAACATCTTCAGTGGCGGTATATACACAGGGTTAATGTGATTGTTGGAGCGAGGGGGTGGAGAGGGGGGCGCTTCCACAGTCTCATTAATCATGCCAAGAGACATAAGTAATGACAGAGTATACCCAATAGGCACGAGTCTGTGATGTCACTACAGCGACATATATTAACTGGGAAGAATGATGGCTAAAACTCATGCGATGGATTTCATTTATATGGCTCCTTTATTGCATCTAAAAGCAATTTACAGGCGGATGTGCACCTCCCATCTGTTGAGGCAGGGCAGCGATTTGGCACCAGAAGGCTCAGCACACAAAGGCTGAGGTGGAGAGGGAGAGATTTTATGTGGTCAATTATCCTGGTAAATAATAACATGGCCAGATTGATAGAGCACCTATAAGCTTTTCCTTTGAGGCTTCTCTGACAATGTAAAGAGCCAAAATCCACAGACTTTCTTGTGTAAACAGTATAAAAAAATCAAAAGAAGTTGTAGTAGCCTATCCAGGAGAATCCTCCATTGGAGTAGGAAGAAAATATGCATTAAGGATGAGCCATAATTTTATTTTGCTTTTAGACCAGAAAAGGTTCACAAACAATGGCTGTATTTGTGATGAAATAGCTGCCATGGAAATTGGTTGAGTGCTTGATGGTTGGGGGGGGGGGGGGGGGGGCATTTTGTGTGGCTTTCGAGAATTCCATTCCCATGGAAAACCGTCTCCTACTGCGTAATGGATGACGTTTTCAATTTTGCTGAGAAGTGGTGCAAGTCAGTGCCCGTGCCAGTATGTGCATCACTTCCCTGAATGCACAGTAGGCCTAGCTCATGTCGTCATTGGCTACAGTCAACCTGCCACAGTCACATGTAAAGTCGGTATTACCACCAGCAGTAAATAAAATGTTCTTATCTAGCTTGAATGAACAGTAATAGAAGTAATAGAAGAAAAAAGACGACTATGGGTAAAGCTCAACATGCTAATTTTTTCTGTTCATTCGTGTACCTGTCTGTGACTATATTGTCCTTTACAAATAGAAACACAGGCATATACAATTACACCATTCTGAGTTATTGCTTTCAGTTATAACTTTCTCTTTTTTCAGGCTTGTTGTGAACCTGTGATTTGTTTATCTTTATTGTGGTGTTGTATTTTATTAAATTGAATTAATTTTAATTGCTTTGTGTAAATCCACAAAGGAATACCTGCACACATATTGCACATTTAGCCCCTAATCCAGTACTCATTCAAGTGAAAATATAGTGATGCATATGTATGTTCCTAAATAAAATAAGACATCAAATGGAAGACTTTCAAAATATGTACCCATTACAAAAACTGATAAAAATAAAAATATATTCAAACAGCATGGGCTGGAAATGTTCATGTGTCTGGCAGCACATATTTCATTTTAGGTTATCATCTAATCATAATCAGACAAAGAATCAGGCGAACACTGAAAGTGGTGTCAAAACACAACTTTTTTTGCTACCTATGAGGAAAATGAAAGCTTGCATGATAAGTACCATTTTAAAAGCACCATTCTGAAATGATGCTGGTAAAGGCTTTTCAGTATCGTTATGGAACCTGTGGAAAAACAGCAATGCAATACAATAAAACTGCTTATAACCCATTATTATGATTGTTACTAATCATTTGTAACACATTTGTGAAGCTCTGCATATTGCATTCTTGTATTTGTTAACATTAGTAAATGATGGCCTGAGATGGCCCTGTGTCTCACTACCGAACTCGGGGGCCAGGTCATAGCACATTGGGAAGAGACAAATACGATCGTTTATGTCATCACATGTGATTAATAATATTCTTATATATTCAAATATACTTAATATGGAATTTATTAGCAGTTTTTGCAATGCCTCAATCATTGCCAACTTGCCTATAACAATGTAGTGGATCACGATTGTGACGAATGTTAGCTTGATAAGTATTATATAACATCATAAATGACTATCTAACTTGAACCTAATATAGCCAGCAGTCT
>JAFBMS010000114.1:1204442-1234469 GCA_019788955.1 Albula glossodonta | reverse complement strand
CTGTTCTCTGATCGGGATTTCTGAACTTTATTATAACCTTATGGGACCACGGACATATATGCGGTTGGACGTTGCCTGAATGGACGTTATGCAGCGCATATCTGTACTTATATATAATCGTACGGACATAATCAGTAACTTTCAAAAGGCTCTTTTCAAAAAGCAGAGATAGTTGGTAAGCAGCAGGCAAAGGAGGGGCACAGATCATACCAGTGAGGCCTATCTGAATCAGAGGCCATTGTAACAGGTGGCGTTTCAGTCCACAGTGAGATGAAGATCTGGCTAAAGAGTGACGATGTTGGCACCAATCAGTGTGCTTTCTATATTCCCTTCAAAAGTTACAGGTGCTACTGCTCGTCATTATTTGTGTAGTGCATGATTTGCGCTCTCACTAGTTATCCTCTAGTTTGATTAAATCTACCTTTCAAACGTTCCTGCTCGCTCACATGCTCCTATTTTATTTATTAATATGTTACATTTTATTCGATGTTTTCTTATCATTGTCCATACATCTGAAACAATAACTATTCAAATTCACAATATTCATTCAACTCCCCTGTAGAAGCAGATGTTATGAAGCTGATTAAAGTTGTCCCTAAATTGCCACGTGCAAAGTGTCTTTAATAGGCACGGTTATGATCTGTTGTCTTTGGCTGACTATTGATCCATCCTGCTTACAATCACCTGTGAACCTGCAGTAGGGCACTGCTTGAGAATAAAGGTAGCGATGCAGATTGGTGAGAAGTAGAGCATATTGCATTGTAACCCATAGTTCATGAAACTTTGACTATATACATATGGATCTGGTGAAATGCATTAGATAAGAGGAACAGACAAGGAGAATTTTACAAGCAACTTCACATTGAGAGAGATTTAGCTAGCGCGGGCTGGCTTGGTTATATTGGTAACATGTGCCGATACTTGGATCATACATTCATAACCTCTCTCCAAGTTCACCTGTGATGACTTTATTTACAGATAGTGTGCATCCCGTAGGATGGCAGATTATAGAAATTCAGATTACTGGATTAAAGATGGAATTGTTTGTTCTGGGGATCCTGGGTCACTGATACCATTAAGGCGCTATCATGGAGACGCTATCGCAACAAATCGCAATGTATCACAACAAACAAATGAAGTCCTCACATACAGTTACAACATGTGCCTGTGTTCTCCCTAACTGCAGAAACTAGGCATTCCAAATTTGGAGAAAATGGGGGACAGGATAAAAAAAGAATTGCTTACTCCTGTGTTATTATACTACACATAAAGTTCATTCCTTAAGTTTCACCAAAGCTGGGTTTACTAGAAAAGTCTTTTTCTTTCCAATAATTGCCCCTTATTGAGGACACTGGGTTTTTCTGGGTGCATGGTTGACTCTGCATGGCCAGGTTTCTGATTTAAACCCTTCAAATCCTTTCAAATACCACCGCGCCATGTATTTGCACCGATAAACAACCCACCAAATGATTGACTCAGACCTGTTCCACCAGCCTAGCCAAAGGGCTAAAAAAAAACCAGGGATGAAAATAAAAACCCCCAGCAAAATGTCTTTGCACAGCTCAGTGGTGCATCAAAATATGAACCTGCCCTTTCAATAGCTGCAACTGCAATTCATAGGCTTCATGCACCCTCTAAACAGAGTCCAAAAATGTAATTAAACACTGTCAGTAAGCACCATTCAGACCTTTTATAGTACATTGACTATGTTGTTCATGTTGATTTGATATTAAATGTTACAGAATGATGGTTTGTTGGGTGAAAGTTAAGATGCGGTGAGGGACTTAATGGCAGCTGTCTACCCATTCCTCTGACTTTTCGCCCAGCCCCCGTACTTAGAGACGTAGATCCCCAGGCCGAACTCCTTGCCCCCTCGTATGTTGAAGCCCAGGCAGTAGTCGTCGGAGGTAGTGTAGAGGTGAACGATCCTCCGCAATGCCGTGCCTGAGCTAGCTTCAGAAGGTGTACGCCCACTCTCCTCCACAACCATTCTGCGGTGGATCAGGTCAACCCTGTATACACACGCACACATACACACACATACAACGTTACTCAGAGTGACTTACCAAAGTGCATACTCACACATAACATCTACACTGTAACTCCACAAGGCACGACTATTTCCACAACCCAACATGTTCAGTCCAAGCAAGAGTGACAGAGTGCCCAAAGGCAAAACATACATCCCATCTAATCACCTCACCTTTATTTAAAGAAGAATTTAGCATTTTGCATAAATGGATTTATCATGTGTGGATGTAAGGATAATACAAAGTTCCACATATTCATAAAAGCCATCAATTAATGTTTGCGTTACAATCAATTTTGCATCAAACCCCATCTTTTATTTAATTTCCGTTTATTCAATGAATGCTCTTCTCAGTTTTAAACACCTGAATGGGGGACAGTGGGTGGGCTGTACCTACCAGGTGGTCTTCTCTTTGGAGTAGCGGATACCCGGCACTTTGCCCACCCTCCTGACCACCATGCGCAGGCGGTTGTTGCCGGTCAGGACCTTGACCGCGCTGCTCATGGTGATGCTCTCCAGGCTGACCCCATTAACCTCCACCAGCTTATCCCCCACGCACAGGCCTGCATGCTCTGTGGGAGAGGGCCAGTGAAAAACACATACTCAGGGTATGATTCAAACGCAAGTACTCAGTACGGTTCCACACATATACACAGGAGATGATTCAAACACACATACACAGAGTACGATTCAAACACGTATACACAACGATTCAAACACATATACACAGGAGGTGATTCAAACACACATACACAGAGGACGATTCAAACACATATACACAGGAGATGAATCAAACACACATACACAGAGGATGATTCAAACACGCATACACAACGATTCCAACACATATACACAGAGTACGATTCAAACACACATATAAGGGAGGATTCAAAGACACATACAAAGATGATGATTCAAATGCATACGTACAGGGGATGTTTGAAACACAGATGAACAGAGGATGATTCAGACGCGCGCACACACACAGGGGAGGATTCAAACACATACACAATGAATGATTCACCAACACATAAACAGTCAATTTACTATTTAAAAACTGTGGGCACTAAACGTGAAAATAAAAACTGTGTCTTTCTGAAACTAGCACAGCAACCTGCATTACAGCTACTGCTGCTTACGGTCAACTATAAGACCCAGAGTCAAATATATGCACACACACATATGTATGTGCACACACACACACACACACACACACACACACACACACACGCATGCACAGAGTTATATATGCATTCATTTAAGCCATGGGGTGCAGCAGTGCTAACTTTAGGTAGCCAGAAGTAAAAAGACTGGGCAGACTCTGAACTTGGACTCTGGCTTCTTTATTAGCCACACAGGCACAGCAGCAGGCTAATTCAGCTACTCTAGTCAAATGCTGGGAAGCATTACCCAGAAAACAAACTAATACATTGAAAGCAAGCATGCTGGCAATCCTCCATCTCTCTGAGACTCTCTCTCCCTCTGAAGGGAGTGATGTCACTTCCTGCTCATAATTGCAATTTGACTGTTACAACACACACATACATACATTCATGCACACATGGATAGAGAAATGTTGTTTCTCTATCAAGGGAAAAGACAGGATTCTGTAACGTTTTGGTTAACCCTCATCCGGAGCTGAGAGAGACAGTTTTTCCTGATTGCAAATCCTTAATCCTACCATTGGATCAATTACTACACCTACATAATATTGGTGACAATATCCTGCAGGCACTCAGGAAAAAATCTTGACTGCAGGAATGTAGTCATTCAATTTTCAACATGAGGATATCCTCATGACTTGAAAAGACAAGAAAACCATTGTAAACCATTGTGTTACCACGTCGCAGGCTCGTACCTGCGGAGCTGTCGTCCTCCACCTTGCTGACAAAGATGCTGAGTCCATGCTCCGACCCGCCTCGTACGCTGAAGCCCAGCCTGCCGTCCACGCTCTTATCCACGGTGATGGTGTGGATGTCCTCGCTGTCATCACCGCCTGGAACAGCCACAAGAGTGAAAGCCATGATAGCAGTTCTGCTGGTGCTCAATGCATCATACCTTCCTTACAACTTCCTCATACAATACATATAGAATATGTGCTCTATGTTTACTAAACCTGCTGCTATAAGAACACTGGGTCAATGCAGCGCTCTATTATCTCCTCGGACGCAGAGTGTGTGCAGTATCATCACAATCTTATCAGGTATTCCAGTATGTGGGGGAGTTTTCCATGCACTACACCCCACCAGTCTTACCTCAGATGAGTGTGGTATCTACAGACAGAGATGAGCTTGGTGTGCCAAACTGCACTAATTATATCATATTGACAAGCACGATGTCATATGATCCTTCCATATATGGGCAAGTAAATAGTGCTATTTGTGACTGTCTGTAGGTGAGATTATGATGTATTACATCACAATGGGTTTACCATTTATGGACAAGTACTGTGTGCCTTATCATGATGGTGTTGCCATCCATAGGTGAGCACAGTGTGCTACAGAGTGACAGCCTTACCGTCCACTGGTGAGTTGATGAGGATGACCCGGCCCATGGGCGAGGAGGACCGGACGCCCCGCTGGCGCTGCTGCTTCTTCAGCAGGTACCGCGTGGCCGTGTGCGACCCCCCGGCCTGGCCGCTGGGGTGCGCCCCATTGGTCATCTCCCTGCGCGCCGAGTCGGACGAGCGAGCCATGGCAAGGGGCCCCCCTCTCGGCCAATCATCAAGGAGCTCAGGGGCTGGTTCTCTGAGACTGAGGGGGGTGGGGACACTGAGGGGGCAGTGGGGTTCTGGAGGTGAAGCTCTGCAGGTGGGTATCTCTGGGAGGGGCTTAATGAGTATTGTTTCAGAAGTTAGAAATTCCACGGGTAAGTCTCTAGGAATGGGACTCTAGGGGTCTTCCAGGAGTTCCAATGCCGGTATGGAGTGGAGAGGTGCCACTCACACTCAGAATTCCTGTGGAGAATCTTGTTGTGGTCACCCACAGCTAACAGTACTTTAAGTATGATTGGGAAGGCAGAGCATCCGTTTCCTCAGTTTTATTCCAATTCCAACAGAAACTGAGCAGAGAAGCTTCTACTCTTTGAACACAGGTTCTGATAGCTGTGATCCTGCGCGAATCAGTCCACAGCATTGAATAACTTGCGGTGAGAAAGACAGACAATACCAGAGAGTAAATACCATTTCAGAACTTCATCCTGGCATTTGAGGAGCGTCATTGTGAGAGTCGATTTGGAGCGATGAGGCATGATGGGATACATAGTCATCGATGGTCAATTTTGCTTCAAAATGGAATGTCCAGCCACAGTCAGGTTGTGACATGATGCATGACCCAGCCAATCACAGGTCACTACCTGGGCCTTTTCCTGACCCTCTTGTGCTTATTACAGCTCACTTTCACCCACCTGGGAAACAAAGAGTGCAGCCAAAAATGTACTGAATCTCTCTTCTGTGCTTTCCTCTCTATAATTGTAAATGGAAAACACATGGAAATACTACAGAAAAATAAGGTCTTCTTAATAATTAAAAAAAAAACACTTCAACAGATGCATGAAACCTGTGAAATCACATCCACAAATTTGAGGGTTATTGATAGAACAGGTTAAACATATTTAGCCTTTTCTATTATCGAAAACAGTGGAGTCTTAAGAGCAGGTTACGGCAGGTCCAACTAATCCACATATGCAAATCAAGTGCCTTTTAGTAAATGAGCAGCGAAGTGAGCATAGAATTCGTGTGAGTAGAAAAGTGAGTAGAATTCGTGAAACCACTTTAGGGCAGCTCTTTATGCTTAAAGTTGTATTTACCACGACATCCCTCACAACACAGATGCACTCCTGCAAAATTTTCTTCCTTACACGTGCGGTCGTGATTCCTAAACTATACCGGGGAATATAATGTGCCATTTTAATTTTTCTAGGTTCTTTAGTTGTTGGGCTGCCCTGGTATGCGGGTTATTAAACTGTACAACGCTGTTACAACCGCTTCAAAACCTTACCTTCTGCCACACATAATGATTTTCTCTGATGTTGCTAAAGCTAAATGCAATGTCGAGAACCGGACGCACGCTAGATTTCATGCACGTTAGAGCAGTTTGTCAGGACCTAGGACAGCGTTCTAGCAACAGGTTGCGTAAACAATAAAAGTGGTTGTTGAAGACAACAGATACTGCTTATTGGTATTTCTTCCATTTATCCTAAAATATAATTGCTTGAAAAAACTGTTGATGTCTGAAAACGGCGTCAGTCGCAAAGTGCTCCGTCATTTCGGTGCTACGTCTTTCATATTTATAGTCCCTAACATGACCCGCAAACACAAACCACTGTACTCTAAATACACAATTGGGAAATAATTTAAGTAATTAAAGTGATAAGAAAAACGGCAGGACAGATCGCAAGAGTTTAATTATAAGCGCATTCTAATCACCTAAATAAACCGCAGTTGGGCTTCGATAGTCTAATGAAAGTAACCAATATACTTATATGTGGGGTAGATACAGCCAATTGTTTCCTTAAATGTACATGCTCATATTTAACTCACATACGCAAACTATGAACCGAAGTTTAATAACGTTACCTGTCTCCATGTTGGTCTGAATGACCTCACCTGGGACAAAAGAAGATAATAAGCACGTAAAAGTCCACCCTCTCCGGCAACCTGATTGGCTCAGATGAATTAGATTAAGACACATAATCTGGTTCACATTCGGTCCTGGAACTGTCAATCTTCCTTCGACATGTAAGACCTTTACACAAGATAAGACCTTATGGCATACTAAGGAAACAAATAACATGGCCCACGTGGCTATATAGAGTAAATTAAAAACACATCCCTATAAGTCTAAGATTCAAATTTTATTTCAGGAGTACATCTGAAAATGATTGGCCATTGTATAAACACAAGGCATACTGACGTTACACAATTATAACAAGCAGAGTTTCCATTTAAAATCACACTATTGAGAGTGAACGTTGATATATAACTCTTAAGTTGTTCAAGTGTCAGTCTTACAACAACATGTCACAATGTAGTATACCTAAAAGCAAGGAGCATATATGTATGCGAGTTATGTCAGTCAAGAAATACGAATCTAGTGTCTCTGCGCAAGTTTTATGGCCTACCACTTTTACTTCACGCGAATTGACTAAAAATAGCTGTTTCTGTAACTCGGAAACAATTATTAAAACTAAATAAATAAAAGCTTTGGCTTCACTGTAAAACTTCAGCATGCAAACCATTTCACTACATTGTGATGAAGATGGTAGCCAGCTAGCATTCAAGTTGACTTCAAATGTAGACTTTGATGAAGCTTTACTGCCACCTACTGTTTAAAAGTATAACACAAAGAACATTTACAGCGCTTTATAGAATGCTGGTGATAAAAAGTATTTTTATTAGGATAAATGTTATAATAATTAAATAATAACTTTGCATTTCTCTTTACATTAAAGCGTAACATCAATAAGTGTTTTTCATACTCAATGCGTATCTAATGCAATTCTAACGTACAATATTCACTGAGTTAGGCATTGTCCTCCTCCATCATCCCCGCAGTATTTAATTCAACCAGAATAATAAAAAAAAAAACCTCTTTAAATTCCTAAGTCCATCCCATTGTCACCCAGTGCTATTTTAATCCCCCTCAGTTTCCTTCTCAAACCTGGAGAACACCTCACCTGTTGCTACGACCCTATTCCTAAATCTTTGAAAATGCCATCATCTTTTCCCTTCAGTGCTGAAAATGGTGTCCGTCTATGCTGTAAGAAACTGTTCTATATTCCTCTGTTAACTACTACTCCGCCTTTTTTACAGTTTACCTCTGGTAAATGTGAGGCCAATGAAACAAAAACCGCTCTGTTCACTACAGATGGAAATGAACTATTGACCAGCTATATATAGTGCAGCGCATAGGCTTAATTTCAGATTCATTTTTGTTGTTACTGTTCCTGTCTTTGTGCAATTAATATTTGCTTTTAATTATTCAGTCTCTTTTTAAACTTAATAATTCATTTTTATTCCAACAGTTTCATTTTCTGGAGAGACCTGTCTGAATTTAGTATTGCCCAAAGTACTGTTAATGTGGGCACGGCTAACCTAATGCATTTAATGTATCATTAAGCTCGAATTTAATAAAATAGTGCTGACAATGTGCACGACAACTTTTCAAAATAGGATGCAGGTAGCGGCCCATCATATCAAGTGACCAATAGTTATACAGTAGATGCCAACGCCCTGGCCTCGCAGCCAACCCACCAGATCGGAGAGACAACAAACAAACGTGCTGTAGAAGCAGGCTCCGCCTTTTTCGCTTGATTTCACTTCCTTCGGGCAGGCACATGATGTAGCTAAAGCTATCTTACTGTCAAGGTAGTTAGGCTGGGACAGTGGGACAGTGTAATATCATTCAGAGGTCACAAATTCCAAGGCTGTAGGGGCAAAGTACTTTTACCGAGGTTAACGTTGGACCAGGTACGTTTTTCCACTTCTGTTTAGATTAAGGGCATGCGCCTGCGCGTTTGCGTCCTAAAACATTAACCATGACTGTCATTGGAAGTTATATTGCGTGGAAACTACTAATTATTTTAGTTTTTGGCTATTTGAATTCATACCTAGCGTCGTCTACATCGTTTATCAATATGGTAAAACACTTAGTTAAGTAGCTTTTGCAACTAGCTATGTAGCATTGTCAAATTGGCAGTGTTTACTTGCTGAAGTTATGCCTTCGCCAGCCTGCGAATGTGACAGCAGGGTGTATCTTTAAGTTTGCTGACCACCGTAGATAAGCCAACTTAACTGACTTGCTAACGTTAACAAACTCATTTTGCAACATAGACGTTTCGGTAACTTGGAAGTTGACATTAATGAAGTATGGTGCAACCTAAAATGTCACAGAGTCGGGTAAATCTTCCGCCGTCTCCCTCGTTTAAATAGCAATCGAAACCAAGAAGAGCTTGCATCGCACGCTATAGCTGTCACCTCTTCTGTCAAACTATGGCCAAGTTAGCCACGGGTTGGCTTGCATCAGCTGTTGTACTGTAATGTTTCTTTAATGTCAGTGTAGTTTAAAAAAAAAAAACTTAGTAAAGTTAGTAAAATACAATAAAAAATATTCTATTGCAAAACAAGGCCTCGTGAATCAAACTGCAGGTTGTAGCCTAGGTAAGGTTTTGGTTAGGAGTTGCGCTGTAACACACTTCTGAGAATGTAAGAAGTTACTACATGTTTTAATAATGTTTCTAGCATTATGTGTGCAACGGTCGAAAATAAAGGAAACAACACTGTGTATGAGTATTTATCTTAAAAGTAGTTGGACCGCCTTCTGTTTTCTGGACAGCTTCAAGCCTCCTGGAATGCTACTATACAAGTTTTGTTCTGTTGGAGTAGTCTATAGGGTCATCTTTAAAAAGGAAATCTGCCAGTTTTTTGAAGAATGAAGGAGAGGGAAATGCACTCCACACTATATTTCAATACTCCACATAAACAAAGTTTTCAATGTTGTTTAGATCAGGTGATTCAGGAGGCCCTGGAAGCTATTCGACTTCACCCTGGTGTTTGTTGAATCCTTTAGGCAGTGTGTATGGGGGCGTTATTGTCTTAGCAGATGGGAACACATACAAATAGTGTTTGTGCAGTAAGATGACCCTGGCTGCTTAAAATGGCTTTTAATGGCCAAAATTTTGTACAAATGTGAAGCATTCCTTGGACTCTCATGTCATGGCTATCCATAGCATAACAACATCCAACACTATGATAAGGCTTTGGAACAGTCAATGTGAGCTGAAAGCTTCCTGTGGTTTTCTCCTAGTGAAAATATATCCAGATGTAGGGAAATTAGTTAAAATGACTCATTACACAAGTATTAGGCTGTATTATTCCAACGCACAGAAGTTCAGGTCTTGTGCTCATTACACAAGGTTATGTGTTGTTGAGCATCGGCTTTGGTTACGAGCGGTTTCTAAGTGACAGCCATGAAAAATAAAAGCTTTTCAAAGCTCACAATGTAAACCTTTTGTTGAGATAGGGTGATGGAGGTGTCAGTTCAGTTTTGTGGTAATTTTTGAGGCCTGTAGTTTTCAGCAACTATCATGTAATGCATCCATCCTTCCTTGTAGGGGAGGTTTGAATTGCAACCACATGGTTGCTGTCATGATCTTTGACATGGTTCCCCTTGACATTTTAAAATTGTCTTTGTGGCAGAGACACATTGGTAATTAGTTTTCTCTTTAATATGAAATGTTTTTAAACCGTGATTTGAATGGTTCCAATTAGTTTTAAACTGGTGTTTCCATTATTTTGTATACCTCACGCCTTTGTGTAGTGAAGGCTTTTTTAACCAATGATACAATCGGTAAAATATATCTGTTATTCATAGCTCTGCCAAATGTACAATGAAGCATAATAAAATCCATAAGTGTAAGCAAATATTTAAAATGGCCAAGGTTTTCATTATTCAGAATACATTAGGATTCTGCATAGAATTAATCCCTGATTCTTATTTGTTTCAGTGGGGTAGTAAAAAGGGAAGAGGATGGCTGGAGAACTGCCGCTTAACATCAACATTAAGGAGCCGAGGTGGGACCAGGGCACTTTCATGGGCCGGGCTCAGCACTTTTTCATGGTCACTGACCCCCGAAACGTCCTCCTCTCCGGCGAAGTCCTGGAGGATGCCCGGGTCACAGTGGAGAACTACAGGTGAGTCACAGTTAATGAAACATGGGAAGGGAACTCAGGGCACAATGGAGAAGACACAGATGGGACTTGCAGGTCCTATAGCTGAGGGAACAACAGGTTGGACTATGGTGGAGGAACTACAGATATGACAGAGTTGAGCAATTCGCAAACTTGTGGATAAGTGACAGAGCCATAAAAACCAGATGTATAGGGAAGTAGCAGTAAATGAGAAGAAATGCCTTAGACCGCTTAGACATCACAGTCTGAATCACCACTCGCCCAAAACCAAGGCCTCTAGGTGACTCAGGCAGCAAGATGCATATATGGGAGGCAGGTATGAGCACTGCAGCTGGGTGTTCCAGTCCCTACAGTGCCATGCATACAGTGCATGGGCTGTGGCCCAGCAAAAATGAAAATGAACAATTGCATTTAATTGTGAGCCAAAATTAAGGACAAATGTTGATTGAAACCCAGCCAGTTTTCCTTTCTGGAAATGAAGTGAAACATCTGCACTCCCGCAGTGCTATATCTCTTGCTGTGAAGGAAATTTAATATTACTCTTGAACGAAAACTCAAAAGAGAAACTCCAATGGGAATACATTAAATTGATATGAACTTTGCAGTTCCCCCATATAGTGCATAGTAGCATAGTGTACTTAGACTGTATCTTTCAGTCAGCATTGATGAAAAGGAGATAAAAAGTAGATTAAGCGACTGTGTGCCATGCCTCTCTATCTTTCTCACCCACGCATATTGCCAATTGTATAAGATGCACTTCTGTTAGTGTGGAGAATCTACAAGGTAACTAGTAGGGGTATAGCCGTACACATTTGAAACAACCCTTTTGGTACAAGGGGCTCGATAGGGTTTGCATTGTGAGACAAATAGTTTTCCATTTTTGATCACATAGTGACAAACCTATAGTCATGTTGCTTTGTATGCCTCATGAACCGGAGTAAAAATACTATTGTTTATTATATTTATCAGCATGTTTAGAAATCTAGAGCATACGTGCCTGATCAAAACTGAAATCCCAATAACGCATCATTTAAAGAATAGATTAGATAGCATAATCAATTATGATTTGGCTAAAATATTCATGGATACCTCTGCAACATAAGTCTTGATAAAACATTTTACATCACTTAAATGGTTAAGCAGTTAACAAAATTAACTTTCAATACAATTCACAACTTGAATAGTTGTGAATTGTATTGAATAACTCTGTCAATGAAAGCAAAAAATCTTGAATTAAACAACATTTATTTGAATAGATTGTAAAGACTAGAAAAGATCAGAACTGCATTCATCTTGTATAATAAAAAAGTGCTGAGCTAACACTTCAAAAGGGGTAAATTAATTAAAATAATACTAGTTATTTTTACATGTTTTGCCAAATAAACAGGTTTACTGTTGGCATATTTTTTTTCTCCTGTTGCAGTATAGACATATATAGAGTGGTTCATTTGTTTGTCCTTGTGAAACAGGTTGGGGGTGGTGAAAAAAGGCCTGACCGAGGACCAGCTCTGGAGGGCCAAGTACATTTATGACTCCGCCTTCCACCCCGACACCGGAGAGAAGATGCTTCTGATTGGACGGATGTCAGCACAGGTTCCAATGAACATGACCATCACAGGGTGTATGCTGACCTTTTACAGGTAAATAGTTTGCTTTCTGAGTTTCTTGCTCAAGTTGACAGTTTCATTTTGCTGGAGGCTGAACCAAGTAAGCAGGAAAGCTTAAATGTATCCTGTTACTAGGAAACGTTAGAGGCCAAATACATGTATTTTATCTCAAGACATTAATGATCAACTTCCTGACATTTAAACTGCATTTAATTTCTATATCATATTTATCCAACCTAAATAACATAACATTAACCTTCTATAAAAAAAAAAGGTGATCTGTGGGACTTTAGGAAGTATTTTAAGGTAATTCACAGATTTCTGGTAAGAGAGAATAAAATAATAGCATTATCAAAGCAATGTTTTAAAGGTATTTAAAGTATTACTTTTTAGGAGCAGTTTGTGTACCCCATATAGAGTTTTGTTTTGGTTGGAAAATACTAACTAGCCTGGATTGTTAACACTATTTCTCCAAAAGAAATAAAATGGTACTTGGTCTGTCTACTCATGGTAAGTAAACAATAGAGCTTAATAATATTGGCATGTTGAGGGGGTGACCTAATCTGTTAGCATCATTTTGCATATATTATTCATTTAATAAGTTTGCCATTTTATTCTGATTTTGCTTTTTAAGTTTGAGCACAGCCTGTTGGCCAGTATCTCAGAGCCTACACTATCTCAAGTTCTTCCTGTATCTTTAATTGTGTGTTTTATATCGGTCACCATGGCTACAGACTGTGGCCTAACAGCCTTTTATTGAGCCCTGCAGCATCTTTGAGCTTTAGCCTTTGTATTACAGAGGATTATGGAGGTGATTTGATTGCTGTTGTGCTGTAATTCAGTTCTGGAACAAAGAATTTTGAAGGCTGGCTGAGGGGTGACTGTAGCATGCCCTCTTGGAGTGCACAGATCTGCAGCAATATGAGCCAGTGTTGCTGTAATTTCAATGTGGAGAGAAAAGATATCATTTATTGACTTCATGTCTTTCTTTCTGTCTCTCCTGCTCGTGTCTTTCTTTCTCTCTCCATCTCTCGGTCTCTATCCTTCATCTTACCCCTCTCCTCCAGGACCACCCCAGCTGTGGTCTTCTGGCAATGGGTCAACCAGTCCTTCAACGCCATTGTCAACTACACCAACCGCAGTGGAGATGCTCCTATCACTGTGAAGTAAGAGGCAAAGGTCACTCATTTAAACCCTAGCTTTGTTTGGGAGAACTTGTGACAAGCCATCTGCAACATACTCTCCCGCTATGGTACACTGTAGCCAATAGCATGCCCCATACTGTAGCAACACCAAGTACATTTTCTATTACTATTACTAATCTAGTACTATTTCTCTCACGTATAAACTATGGAACTGATTCACATACACCAGGAAAACTTAGGGGACATTTATGGAACATTAAAGCATAAATGGCATGCATGTTCTGGTGCAACATAGTAACATAAATGAGCATGATAAATGATTAAAATGTAAATATTTGACTGAATATTTACTGAAACAGACATGATACATTGGAAGCCATTATCTTAAATTGATATATTTCACATACAGTGTGTCGCTTGTTGTCATAACACCATTTAATCTCTGTTTACGAAGATTAAGGAAGTTTCCACTTGTACCCAAATGCTATCTGAAGTGTTTATTATCTTTTGTATTAAAATTTCTCTTTTTATCTCACACTCTTTTCTTTCTGTGAGCTTTGCAGAAATTTGTTTTTAAATTTTAGGGATAAAGTGAAGGCCTGTACAGACTGAATCACATTTGGTCCACAGTTTAGATATTGTACCAGAAGAAAAGGTGACATCCTGTAAAACATTAAACAGTATGGAGGCTTATGTGTAGCCATTTGACTCTTTCTGTTTGCCCCAACTCTCTTCACAGCCCATGATCTTTTAAAATCTTTCCCCAGGACCAGAAAGGATAGGGCTTTGACTTTAAGCTGGGTACAGAAGACTCTTGTCATTTTCCTCAGTAAAAGGGGCTTTAGGGAGAATTCGAGGGTGCTCTTTCTGAAGCTGATGTTGTTCATGGCCTGGACAGACACACATTCCTTCGCCCTGATTATTTAATTATTAGTATGCTGAGAAGGGCAGGTAGCACCTCTGTGATAGTCTCTAACACTTGGGCTTTCCCCTCCTCCTGCAGCCAGCTGGGAGCGGCCTACGTCAGTGCCACCACTGGAGCAGTGGTCACAGCCCTGGGGCTCAAGTCGCTCACCAAGGTACGGACAAAGAAACTCTGATCGGTAGTGCGTGAAGGTTCCTGGATGCCTTCAAGAACTTCAAGCCCCTGCAAAAATCACGGGGGTGCCCCTGTTACTGGCAGCTTTTTTAAAGCTTCTAAGCCCATAATAATACAAGTTTAAACAAACATCAAATGAACCTCCCCTTCCTTAGTTTGCAAATATAATGAATAAAGTCCAAAGAGTAACATAATGCAACCAAACCAACAGTACCTACTTCGGTGCAACAAAGCACTCCATTGCAATGAATTGTTTGTTACATTAATGGATGTATTTATGCCTTAAAATGCTTGACGCAGTGTTTCTATGAAGGCACAAGAAACTAGGTGCATGTTATACTTCAAGTGTGTGTGACGTTAGTTTACAATGGGTGCAGCTGCCGCATCATTCACTCTTTTGGCGATATAAACTTTTGACTAAGTTTACAGCTGCAAAATGAGAGTACCCAATTTTAAAAATGAAGTACTATTATGTTCATGGAACTACATGTAGTGGTGTAGAAGGGCAATGTAGCAGTATTGAAGTACTGATTGCAGTCCATGAAGAATTCGAAATGTTTACCTAGCTGTGTTTTGATGTTACTTTCAGGGTTAGGGAAAATTCATAGTCACAGAAGACCCCCCTGTTAACGGTTCATGTGTGACTGTAAGGTTGTACTACATTGTGAACAGAGGGTTGAGAGTGGGAGATTTATTGACCATGTCTGTTCGGTCTCTCCGCTGCGGTCAGCACCTGCCAGCTATAATTGGCCGGTTTGTACCCTTTGCTGCTGTAGCTGCAGCAAACTGCATCAACATCCCCTTCATGAGACAAAGGTGAGCACACCTGGAATATCCACCTCCTCCCCATTCCGAAAAAGACACTCTGTGTTACTTAATGCAGACTGCATAATCTGTTATGTCCCCTAAAGTAGGCTTACTTTTGTATTAACCTATGCAGACTACGCAATTTGACTGATTTTGCAATTAATTTGTTTTGCCTTATTCAGACTGCAAATAATTGTGACTGTCTTATCAATGATTAGACTGCATTAGCACTGTTAACTTACCTCATCAGGGCAAAATATCCATTATGAGTACTGGACTCCCGAGCAGTGAAGGAGGCAGAGGTGACACTGTTCTCCTCCCTCAGGGAGCTGAAATATGGCATCCCAGTGACGGATGAGAACGGGAACCGGCTTGGAGAGTCCGCCAACGCCGCCAGGCAGGCCATAGTCCAGGTGGTGGTGTCGCGGATCGGCATGGCTGTGCCAGCGATGGGTAAGGACCCTCTGCTGGGTCAGAGCAGAGGTGGACAAAGTACACAACTCCATTACTTGAGTCAAAGTATAGATACTCCTGGTCGAATATTACTCCAATACAAGTGAAAGTTGTTCAGTCAAATTTTTACTTGCGTTAAAGCATTGGAGTACTTGCTTCTAAAAATAGTTAAGTATTCAAAAGTACATTTTCTTCTCAGTGTCAACGCCTTGTATATTGTTGCCACAATGTATTTACAGAACCTAATGACTCTGAAACAACCTCCTGAATGCACTGACTTGCTTGTAGAACCTGTAGAATAAAAAGCTCGTAGAATATGCTACGAAGCCTAAAGAAATGCCTATAGAAACAATTGAAAAGCGACTTAATTTACTAATAATTGATGCCTGCTTGGGAATGTGTTTTTCTGTCATAATAAAATAGTTTTTGCGTTAACTCGGAAGCTACCTGTCTTGTGAGTTTGCTGAATAGGTTTGCTATATCTTTGCAAAATACTTGCTCATCAACATGTCCACTACGCTGCCATGATCAAGCAGAAAGCTAGCCTCCTGAGTTAGCTCACAGGAATATGATGTGAATGACAGTGCTTTGATTGGAATGATATTAACATGTCATTCACAAGCGGTTGGAGTGTTCCATGAAGTCTAGCATGAGAAGGACACCAGTACTGCTCTCAAAACATAGATATATACGATGGACATGGTTGTACAGGGAAAGAATAAGCACAAAATGGTGTCCTCTATGCATGTGTACTTTTGTGCACTAATCCTCGTATATTGAAGAACTGGCATGTTTTAACTGGTTTCCAAAAGCTAGAATAAAGATTGTACTTTTAAGCAACATAAAGAGGACGATGTAAATGATTTTTATAGTCATATGTTGATAGATTTTTTTCAGTATAATCACAAAGAGGGTCAAGGTTCTCAGTTAAATTAGGCTAGGCATTAGCTAGCGTTTGCAGGCTAATTGTGACAATTTATTTGTGCTATTCTTAAATATCAAGTGTATTCTCTAAGACTTCGACAAACAGTTGGTAGTACAGTTAAGTAAAGGCACTGGCTTCGGCTCTGGAAAGCGGACCTTATTTGCTTGGTGTGTGTGAATCCATAAAGTCTTGTTGTGCCATGCAAAACTGTAGTACTTGGGTCTTTTTTCCTTGACATACTGTACATGATATTCTGATGTGAATAATTCATCTATAGTTGCAGTCAATGGACTCACTGAAAGCATAACTGTTAAACTCCCATAAAGAAAAAGTTTATTTACTGCTGTACTTGTCTACTGATTTTGCATGGCCCGGCATTGAACTAATGAAATCCTTATATGTATCCAATATGCTAATAGACCATAAATATGATGGCTAGCCAGCAAACTGAAGTAACATTATCCTTTCAGTGAATTCCTGTAGTGCGGTTTTAGACAAGTCATTCGTTTTGTAACCCTTGTTCCTGAAATTATACGTGCATTTTTCTTGGCTGGGAGATGTAGACTCAGTACAGCTTGTTTACGTCAGCAATATGCACCAACAGTGGAAGCTATTTCATTTTCCAGTCATATATCTGCACATCTTCACAGTACTTCTAAAAGCCACAGGATATATAAGGGAGATAAAATATTGAAGTCTTGTGTGACACAAGGAGCCAGTAAATTTGATTTATTATGAAAATAGTGTATACAGTAAGTAGTGACTGGATTTGTAAAATGTGTTCTCTACACCTCCTGCTATCTTTCCCCGAAAGCTATCCCTCCCGTCATCATGAACACCCTGGAAAAGAAGGCTTTTATGAAGGTGAGTTCAAGATCGTCAGCACCTTCTTTACACCTGCTGTATCCTAAGGTCCCATCCCTCGTGTTCCTGTGTGGCTCGTTGATTGAGTTTGCAGCTGTATCGCTGTCATTGTAGCAGACAGAAAAAATGTATTCATTACCTCCTGAATTTGACATACAGGTTGTTTAGCTCTGACTTTCCCCTCTCCTGTTGCAGCGGTTCCCAGTGCTGAACGCCCCCGTGCAGGTCGGGCTGGTAGGACTGTGGTGAGTACTGTACCTAAGGAGGGCCTTCATCACACACAAGCTGTGTACTTCTGCTCGTGACTGTGGTCCGTTTACTCCTGTCCACAGTGTGGCCTATGCTTCCTCCATAATCCAGCATGGACAATATATTACTCTACAGGCCTTTTCATTGGGTTATTTTAAAAAAAATATTTGTTTGAATTTGTTTTGGATTTCATGCTCCAAGTGAGAATTTAAATTTAAATAATGAACCTGTTTATAAATGTATGACATGATAAGACCAGTTGAGCAGTATAATTACCTACCCTTAGGCAGAAATAAGACTAACACAGCTTTTGACACAAGAAGATTAAATCTAACCTCTGGACACTTTTGAGCAAACAAATGTAAATGTGTAGTTTTTAATACTTAAAGACATCAGTCTGTAAGCATTAATGTCCCTGGAAGACACCCAAGTGAATAGGAAATGCTTTATAACAGGATTTAAAGCACATAGGAAATTTCATTGGGATGTTTGGATAATGTGAGATAATAGCGTCATAAATCAATGAAGCGGCAAACCCAGCAAGAGTTGCAGTGTTGTGGAATGAATTGTTTCAATATTAGGACTGCTCCAAACCACTGTCTCTCTCACCATTCCTTCAACTAATCTGATTGATATAATGAATTAATATCAGTCAATACAGGTGCATACACACATAGTTCATTGTTACAGTATTAGACAAGGCTACAGTGTGTCTTGTCTTAGTATCACAGCAGATGCTAACTCTCCTGCTGTCTTTCAGCCTGGTGTTCGCCACGCCGCTATGCTGTGCCCTGTTTCCACAGAAGAGGTGGGTTCGCTCAGGTTTCCTCCGGACGACATCACCTCCCTGTAACTCGTAACGCAGCATTACCACTGGAAACCCCACCTAACGCGCCGCTTTCTGTGTCCGCAGCTCAATGAAAGTGAGCAGCCTGGAGCCGGAGCTGCAGGAGGAGATTCGGAAGAGCAGCCCCCATACCACCACAGTCTATTTCAACAAGGGCCTGTAGGGGGCGCTGGATTAACCATAACTACAAATCATTTTGGGGGCACAATATGAAGGGCAAGTATATTAAAAGCTTATTTTTTTTAACCAGATATCTGCAGCTTTTGGATCGAGAGAGTCCTCTCAGAGGTATTTATTCAGTTGAGACCTTTGGGAGCTGGATGTTTATATGTATGTCTGTAGCTGTAGTTTATTTTGTAGTTAGGATTTTTGGGTATGTTAAGACAAACTCTGGTGTCATCACTAGGGATGTGTGGGAGGGTTAGTTCTGGACTGCTTTGAGTCTCATTGGCTAACGGGAATTGAGGAAGACTTACAATGGATGTTCACTCCTTTTAAATGTTTCAGTCCAATTGTATTTATTTACTGCATTGAAAATTAGAGTCAGTTAATGCTAACGGCCCTAAGTCCATTATTTATTGTTCCCTTTGTTGGACACAGGGCGTATTGTAGGAGCTATTTGCACTGATGTTGAGTGGATTTCCTGTCTGTTAGTAAGTTGCACTTTATTTAGTGTAAACTGTAGAACGTCTGGCTGCTTTACTTAAGAACCAGGTAGGCAGCCTGTCCAAACAAATACAATAACCATCTTAAACTCCACCTCTCAAATACTGAAGCATGCATTTACTTTTGGTGTAAAAGTCTTAATTGGGACTTAATTGGGACCCACTATAACAGGAGAGCTGGTCAAGCTATAAAGAGAACATCTTTGGATTCTAAGAAAAAAGGATTTTTTAGGATAGCTCATCCTGTTTCTCAGAGTGTCTCAACCATGATTGCAGATGATATGGTTATATTATTATATAAAAACATGAAAACTGCTGATGTCTGTCACTGCATGCAGTTCAGGGCTTCACAATCAGTGAAGCTGGAAAGTTTATTCAACTTCATGATGCCAAGCTCATTAGAAAGAATTAACTGAAAATATTATATGGAAATAAAAATGATTGTATGTCTTAAGTAAAAAATATATGAGGCTACTGAGACTCAAAAGCAAACCAGTAAGAGATCATAAGCAATATGTATGTCTATAATTTTAAGCACAGCAGAAAAGCTTCTTTACGTTGGTATATTTAACAGCAAGAATTAACTGGTTGGAGTTTGTGGTCCAGTAGTAGCTGGATTAGATGGTAATTCTTTGTGCTCTGTGGAGGAATGTGATGCCCTGGCGTAGTCAAGAAGGTCCTTCTGGGTTATTGCGGTTTGAAATGCACAAAGGTATAAACGAGAACGTAGTTTGTTTCTAAAACTTAAAAGATTTTGACTGCAAAATTTGACTCATGAAGTAAAAATGAAGTGTGAAAAACAGGTTTAATTAACCTTCTTTGTTATTGTTGATTTTTTTGGTGATGTCTACAAATCTTCATTAGAAACTTTTACTCAATGCATATTTTTAAAATGGGAACTGGTGTCTTGGGTTTATACAGATATTAGGAGGACAAATATGACACTGCATTTATGTGTCCCATCCATGGCAAAATGCATTTCATAATGTACCATTTTTTAAATTAAATCCATTGTCCCTGGATTCCACCAGGGGGCACCACATGTTACTGAAGTAGATCCTCCACCTGCTGCTTTGTAATTGCACATTCTGTTTTCTCCGTCTTAATTGTTCCCCATTCACTATTTTTTCATTTTATTTTATTGTTGTAGAAGTCATATAATTGTACTGTTACAACACTGTAGCTGAAATGGTCTCAGTAGTCAGACCCCTCTCTTTCTGTCTCAATGAACAGTCCTACTTCCTCCTTCAAAGCAATGGAGTTGTTTATGTCTTAGGTAGTCAAACAGGCTTTTTTAAGGATGAGAAAAGTCTGTCATTCTTTTGCTTTCACAAATACAACACTTTATTGAACCACCTTGCAACGAACATTAATAAATTGCATGTAAATACTACTGCTAAGAAAAACACATCTATAAGATAAATATTAGCCTTGGAATAGATGTAGTTTGAAATATTCTTTGTGAGAGTGAACTAAAAGTGTTTTTTAAAAAAAATACATACATGAATTTATCAGAATTGTTCAGGTATAAATATTTAAATATTTGTATATTTGGAAAAGTAGGATTGGATTATGGTTATCCTGAACTCAAAGGAGGCCTTCTTAACCTTAGTGTAAGTAATGGGGAATCCTCCTCTGCCATCTTGTTATAACTACATTCAATAACTGTTTGGAACTACTAAATAAATGACCTCTTCCATTTGGGATAGAAGTCTACAGCAGGAGATGACATACTATTTGCGTTACTGACTAATTGTGCAAAACTAAAGCCATTCTTTCACCTACAACGTTGTCAAGCTTTTTTTTAGTCGTGTGAGTATGCGTTACATTTAAAAAATGGCTTTCTTACCTAAACGGAATCTTATCAAATGTTTTTTTTTTTATTATTTTTCCATGTCCATAAATGTTGTCATTTTTTTATTATGAAGTAATAACAAGCAAGAACAATAAAATGTATACAAGTCCTGAAAGTGGAAAAGTGATAAACAGCAAACCTGACTCAACAAAGGCTTGTGGATCATACACCAAAGAGGACACCTAGCCAAAGATGATGCATATCATGTACAGAGTTGATTAAATGTACGCACTAGAGGTAATCGTAATACTTCAAAGGTAATACTTCGGTGAAGGGTGGATTTGTGCTGACATTGATAGAAAACAGTCTGGTGATATAAGGTTTTGGTCATTCAATGAATCATCGATAGAGGCACAAGGCTAGACAATCAAAGACATTGTAGATCTCTTCCTGAGTGTAACGGATGCTCAAGGTGTATCCTCTTCAGGCTGACAAATAAGCATACAGAGGTGAAGTGGGTCTAAGAAAAACACTTGTCGTATTTGTTCTGTCAGTATTGGTGCTCAGAACGTGTTTTTTCCTACATTTTGTATAATATTGGAAGATTTGTTACACCTGTGTAACATGTGTATTTACCTAGAACAATAAACACAATTAAAATGTGTGACTTGTGTCATTTTGTTCTGTCAAGACAAAACCAGTGCTCTTCTCAGAAAATGTCTTGGTCTGTTGATGTACAGACATTCTAAATTTGCAATGAAGTTAATTTTCCTCTACATGTACAACCATTGCAACATGGCTATATCTGGTGCAGAAGGATCTTGTGTAGATCCAAAACAAGATAAACCCAAACCTACTTAAATATACCCATTGCACTGCACTTCTAGAGGTATTAAATATGTCATACAAACACTGGCAGTGATAACCCAGTAACAAGACATATTTATGAATAGTCATGGCTACAAGATACTTATACTACATATGTGCTCATATAATCAAAGACTACAAATGGCATGCTGTCTGTAGCACGGAATGTTAAACATTCACCCTCATGTATATTAAAAACACAACTGAATGTTATGTGTAGAAACACTCGAACTGAAGATGCAAGTCACAAAACCTAGAGGTATAATGAATACTTGCGAAACATCTTTTGCCATTATATTGTACAGTTAAAGACAGGAAAAGCCTGAAAATAAGGTAGAGGAACCAGTTTGGGAGTCGGTTAGCCACACATATTGTGTATGGCCATTTCATTAATTGGCTCGGTACTTACCTTTTCACATGCATTCAGAATGAAAAATGTTGAAGTCAGAAACACTAGCTATGACAAAAGAGTTTTTCTGTGTATCTTATACATATTATTGGAAGTATTTTTGCAGAACTGAAACTGGTGATAAGCTACTTTAACTCCTCTGCATCGAGACTGCGAGTGAAACAAACATTGCTGGCAAAACCACAGTGCTTTTCAGTGTAGAGGGTGAAACTAAATGTAAATAAGCTTCCGCAATATAAAACGTCTGGGTGTCACAGACCACACTGAACCGTTTAGATTGTTAGATTGGATTGTTTCAGTTCAGATATCAATTTTCTGCAATGTTTATCACACTTTCCTGGTCTTGCTCAACCCAAAACGGTAAAAAAAAAAAAAAAACATTACAGCGATTTTGACAGTAAAGAACTTTTCAACTGTCACGGCCTCCCTGGGCAGAGATATTGCAAGCCTAAATTAAGGGGACTTAATTTGTCTCTGATATAGATAATCCTAGGGTGCTGCGCAGCTAAACACTTTCGGCTTGCTTAAAAGTACAACAAAAGAAGAGCCAACGTTACCCCAAAGCTGGCGTGAACCGATGTAGCTCCTCGCATGCCACGGCCAGTCCTCCTTTGCCGCCCAGTGGCGAACAGCCCGGCTTTGGATTTGCGAAATTGGGACTGGGGTTCGCTGACTATCTTGCTTTAATGCTCGTTCATTTGGTTATTCTAAAAGGTCCACAGACTTTCAGCAGCTGTTTATTCCGTTCGTTGGGTCAATGCTTTGCTTAATTTACGACTGAAGTGTTGCAAGGGTGAAACCCAAACTTCAGAATAAACGGTAGATGCAAACAGTACTTGACCGACGGGGCATAGAGAAGCGGCGTCCAAACAGCAGCAGCATCTACCAGCAGGCCCGTTCGTGCCCAAAACCCACCGGAAATAGGTTCGTCTGACCGCATTACTGAGTCAGGGGTAAAACTACTGTCACATCAATTAAACATCGTCAACTGACATTTCTGTCATTGCACCACAAGCAAACCGAAATATTTATCGGACCCACTAATTCTAACACGCACAAATCACGTTAATAACAATAATGATAACAATAATCTCATTTAGGGGGACCAATACGAGCTTCCTGGCACTCTTAAAGGGGTAACATCCTGATTTTAAACAGAAATGGCCTGTCGGTAACACAACATAGAGAAGGAAAAAGGAGTTACATGAGGCCTGTAGATGGTTCTATCCAACTTCTGCAAAAGCTTATGATTACATCCAATACATAGCGTGCTCTAACTTGTTCTAATTTTGTCTTTTTTTTTTTTAAAAACAATCAAATCCTTTTAAAAGACCAGTTCACATAGATTTGAGATAGTTGTGTAGTAACAGCTGATGTTTGATCATGGCAGTAATAGATGGTAAATGATTTGAAAGTCATTCATCATTAAAACCCACAATAATTCCGCAAGGGAGATGGTTGATTGAGGTCTCTGTTTATTGGTGAATGTCATCCACACTCCCACAGGTCCAAAGGCCGCCCGTCCTCGTCGCCCTGGCAGCTAAGACCGTGTGTGCACGTGCATCAAACCTGCTCTCTCCGCTTGGAGTTTGGAAGCAGGCTATCATTAACACACACGCAGATCCCGGCGCACCAGCACGGCGAGGACAGGGGCCTGAGGAGTCTGTGTACAAAGGAACACACCCAAATTTAACACTGTAATTAACCCGGAACAGCATGCAAAAACTCCCAGTGCTGCTACGTTTACACACAAAAAGGACAAATCTCTCACAGTTATAGATGTAGAATTACTAGATTAGACACCCCATTTAAAAGCTTATTGTATGCCCACCATGGTGGCCCTATATAACAGGAGATAAACCTTTAAACCCTAGATAAAAAGCTGCCTTGATGTAACTGGTGAATCAAAGAGCAACTGGATCTCTGCATTTACATCCTGTGTGGCCAGCACTCCCTTGCAAAAAGAGATAACTATCGCAAATGGGAATAGTAAAATGAATGTCAGTCAATCCAGTCTGCTGTATTTAACATACTTACTTCCTGTAGGTATTCATAACACCTTATTGCGGTAAATGATCTAGTGATTCAACACCTATAATTATAGCGTGGCCAACCCTCATTGAGAGAATCAGTCTTTTGTTTTAACAGGCAATACATTCACTAAACAGTGATACGTGTGCAGTTTAAATGCGGTTTTGTCAGTTTCACATTAGGGCTTGTAAATGCAAGCTTTGTCATACCTGAAAAAAAAAAATGTTGCTGTGCTAAATGGGTGTTCCTGTACCATCGTGCTACAAACCTACGCTGCTTCCTGGAGAGCAACTGAGGTGAACTTTTACCTGAGGGCGGAGATTCACAGAGGTGTCCTTCTTACACCATTACATTCCAGTCATAAGGGAAGGACTGAGGTCATGTTCTTCTTTTTGAAGAGGAACAGTATTTCTCATGCTGAGTTAAGGGGGACAGCCCCAATGAAGTGCAAATTACAGAGAAGCTTGAATAATTTCTTTAAAAAAAACCTTTCCAAAACTTTCAAGGTGGGGCTTTTAGCCTGGAATCTACTTTACAGAGGAAAACTATATTTTACTGTAGTTTAAAACATGGACACACACAATCACCCAAAGCTGCAGTCCAGGTTGATGGTTGCGGTGAATTAGAAGCTAAGGGGAATTTTTTTTCAGTTAGGAGTGTTATTCTTGTTTTGTACATTCCTAAAAGGATCTATTGCTCCTTCTGGATCTTCTTCGCTGCGTCAAGAACGGCTGCAGCATCAACGATGTTCCCAAACTCCTTCTCCCTGTGCTCCAGCAGAATTCCCTGGGGGAGTAGATGGGAATCTGTTAAATGAGTTAAACACAGCCAACGGAACCCTCCTGAACTGATATTACATTTCAGGATCCAGGACTCTAAAGAGAGTTTATATCTTCAAACTGAAACATTATGTAATGATTTTAGTATTGATGAAAAGGGTGCTATGACCCGGTCACTATACCTGTTTCCCCGCTCCGATCACAAAGACCCCGCCTAGGATGAATCCCTCCCCATTCATGTTGCCCTGGTAACCCGCCTTCCAAGCACGCATGAAGTTCTGCCACACCCCCAGCCGGATGAAACCCAAGCCCCCCATCTTCCTCTGCTGAGGACCATAGAAGGTTTGCTGCCAAAAACACAACCAGGAAGTCAGGCTGGCAGGCATTGAAGGTCAGCCAACATTTTTCAAACAGTATTGTCAATCATAAGGATCAGCTTAAGGGCAGATATTACATAAAATACATTCCTGCACGGATGTGCAAATATCACATTCATTCATTCTTTCGTGAAAGGGTTTGGTCGACAACTTCTGCCAGAGTAGGATTTTGACCTGCAATGCTAGGTGTGGAGAAGTGTTAAACTAGGTGTGGATAAGTGTTGAAGTGACAGTGAACAGAAACAGGGTGTTTCTAGAACCTGGTCATCCAGGAAGATTTCCCCAGCGAAGTGAGGTCTGAAGTCCTGGATCTCTGTGCCGATGTTCTCCTTCACAACGGCGTACAGAGGGACCCCGAGCTCCTCTAGCTGGGGTTTCAGAGAGGACAGCTCTGAGGCCTCCTGTAGACACATGGGAGCCTCCATTAGAGCGTGTCAGTACTGTACTGTGTGCCAATACCAGACCACCATCCTATCGTGCACATACATCTACCTCCACACATCACAAAAAAATATCTAATATATAAATAAAATGTCTCAACACCCTCTGTGTATACAAGGTGTGGCTATTAAATAATAAGACTAATGCTGTAATTCAATTTTAACGAAGAAAAGAAAAGACTCAGTAGCCATGTTGTTCAGTTTCACCAAAAATTTCAAAATAATGTGCTGCTCGATGTTTGAACTGACCGTTTTTATGGCACGTCAGAAAAGCACGTCTGCTTCAAGCAATGCGAAGCCGCAAACTGAAGACGCGGGCAGTTTGAAACTTTCAGGGGTTGTTTATGCGTGCCCTTTGGTCAATGTATACCATGCGGTTGGTCAATGTACACTACGTGGTTCAACTTCGATAAGCCCGGTCTCGTTATTTAATAGCCACACCTCGTATACCTACCTCAACAACATAAGCAGACAATACCAGCACCCTACTGTTTTAAAACAGCACATTTGTAACAAACACCTCCCACTGACTGAGGAGGGTGTGACTGTGTGTGATTTCCTCCATTTCACACGTTGACCAGAGGCAGAGACGACTTGACCATTCCCTTAGAACGCTGTTCTCTTTCTGCAGCTGGGAGAAAACTTTCCAACCAAAGAAGTAGATTTGCTGGCCCTAAAGAGGGTAAGACTGAGTGTCCAGCTCACGGAACCAACAGGTACACTGTTCTCTGCGAGTGACATGACCACCATAGCAACACTAACCCAGTGAACTACATGACCTCCATTGCACCTCAAGAAACCCTATTACATGAATACCCGATTATTTTTGAGTTTGCACAGCATAGCGCTATTTTGCATCATACATCAAAGATTTTATCAGATTAACTGAAGTTTGCGTTCTCATACCACAGCACAAATGCTGTTTTGACTTCCCCCGAGTACCAGCAAGTTACCAGCATTGATCTAATACTGAAAACATTATGCTTTATAGAAACAAGTACTCAAAGTGTGTTCAGTCTGCCACATTAGGTTCGACATTATGTTTTTGATATCTTCGAGAAACATTTATCATCACACAATATGAAATAAGTTCATAATATGTATTTTGAAATGTATTCTTAAGTTACATGTCCTTCCATTGAAAAAGTCTGGAAATTAATACAAAAAAGTACATTTCACACAATTAAGTCAAAGAGTTAAAAGCCTGAAAATAACTTCAAATGAGTACAACAGCTCTTAACATTTCCATTGTACTCCAATTTAAAAGAGCTACAGCTGGTTAAACAGCCACAATGAAATCAGACTGTATTCAGAGTAGGTTCAGTCTGTCTGGCTTGAGCGTCTAGAAGTTTAGTTACAGTACCTCTCTGCACAAAAATCATCCAGGCCTCCGGACGGCCATCAGCACCGCCCCAGACTTCTCCCACAGCGTCTTGGCTTTGAACGTCCTCTCCTCTGTTATGGATAATAGCAAGTGATTATTGAGTTATCACTATTAACATACTTAATACTGAATTGCTATCCAAAAGTTCATAAAATTAGCCAAAATTAATTTAAAATTTGTGCCAAATCAATGACAAAAATGGTAACTTGTGGCTCGGGAAGATTGAGCTGTTATGCAGATTACCCTCACAGTTTACTTTGTCATGAGTTCATCTTAATAAAAATGAAGCAGATGGACGATAGAATTTACTTTGGATTCTGCCAAACAAGTCAAGATTCATTTTGGTCTCATTAAGACAAAGCTTCAGAATACTGGTAATAACCATGCTACCATGTTTTCTCTTGGCTCTCAATTACTGATCTTGTGAATGGATTACGGATGATTTAAATGAACTCCACTCTCATCTTTTGAAAAAGTGAATGGGAAGTGAAATAGTTTAGCATCTGACCAAATAATTTGCTCCTGAACAAATACAGAGTTTGTGTAAATGGATGAATTTGGTTTAATTGATTTGCTCATGAATTCCAAAACTACAGGATTATTATATTCACAACCTACTGCCAATATGTAACTTCCTTTTATATACTTAATACAATAGACACAAATAGAACAGAGCAGAACAGAATAGCATTGTTCCTAGGGAGAACTACTGGTGAAATAGCTGGCATACAAGACATCAAATGAAAAATACATAAATTAAAGAAATAAAATGACAGAAGTTGCATCTGCAGATTCCTGAACAATGAATTTTAAAATAAAACCCTAGAGGTATACAAGCCCACCGTCTCCGATAGTTTTCAGGTCAGCATCTTCCAGGTACTCCAAATTTGCCTGTTCCGCTTTGGTCAGACAGAAGTCAGTGTTTGCAAGGAAGATTCCTGCAAGGGCAGCACCAACAGCACCAAGACCCAATGACCACATGCCCATGCCCAAGAGCTCCCCCTCCAGGCCGAAAGACAGCACTGCACAAAAAACACAAACATGAAATGTTGGTAGATTAAGGGTTGGTGGTAAAGATTTGTGAAAATATTTATTTTAAATCACCACAATTTCCAAGGCCCTGATGATCCTAAAATTCTTTCGATATGCATACACATTGAGCCAAATCAGCCAACTAGAACCCAGACCAGCTTGGATGATCTACAGATCAACCAGTGCATAATTGTTTAGAAGCAGGTCTATCTTTCAGACCAGAGTATAGAGCAGTCTTCCTTTACTATAGGAACTCATCTTTCTCCAAAATGTATCATGCAACAGTAGGCCTATTACATCCCTGCAATCTCCTACATTGTTTATGAGGATGAGGACTGAATTGCATATAAACTGCAGTGCAACCAACCAAGCCAGCATCCTTTCCACTCAGCTGTTGTTGACCATGATTTCTGTTTGCAGCTCAATTTATAATGCAGTTATGTTGCATTCACCTGACCACAGGGCATCACTGTTGACTGGTTAGGCTAAGCTACCCTGACACCTAAATGCTAGATGCTGACCAAAGATGAAGCTACCACCTATCATGCTACCTTGCAGATTCCTGGGTACAGACGCAGAACCAAACAGTCTTAAATCCACTAGAAGTACGAGTCTTAAACTAGGAAAGCAGGGAACACAACCAGGGGAATGCTCTGCTACCTCCTTGTTGTTCATGGACCGGTAATTTTCGCTTGCATTTTCCATAAGTCCGCCACTACACGCTGGAGCAGATCCCAATATCCATTTTTGTACCAGGAATTTCGGTCTTGGACTTGGAGACGCCCCTGGCCTGGGGATTAAAAGACCCTCGGATGATATCTTCCATCGACGTCCATCATGGACCATCTGTTTAACAAGTCCAACTGTGCGAGCTTCACCAGGACCACAAGACTTTACAGAAGAAAGAAGCGGATCTTTGACCTCCTTCCCTACAGGTGGCTGTTTCTCTTCGGGGAATTGCTTGGCTTTGCTACGGTCAGCTGTGTTCTGGTGAACGTACGAGGCCGCGTTTGGAAACAGCTGAAGCGCCGGCGCAGACTTGAAGGTTCGAGCACGGCATCCTGCCTGTCGAGAGGCAAGGAGCCAAGCCCGGTAATTGGACACAGAGTATAATAAGGACATTACTAATGTCTCGGTCAAAGTTGCTTCTTGTCCATATTTCAGGTTAAAGGGTAGGTGGCTTGAGTGTGTTCTGGAAAGAAAAAAAAAAAAAAAAACTTTACCATGTGTTCTGAGAATGGTGCAACAACTGGTGTTCCAAGTGGCAATTCCTTTATGGGAAATCGTCTTTAGAAAATGTAGATTTGTGCAGTAATCCAGCCAAAGGATACTCTCTTCTTCGCCTCCAGGCATGTACAATTCATATTTTTGTATGTACAGTGGCTCCAAGGTTCCTGATAAGTGTATGGAAAACAAAATATTGCTGGCTTTGAGTCCTCACACAGAATGTGTTACGACTCTCTGGGGCGGAAAAATGAAGGACTAGTCGAAAATGCATTCCCAAACATAATAAAGTGAATGTTTAGAGTCACTC